>CAIGQW010000596.1:3965121-4005098 GCA_903798125.1 Danio choprae
GCAGTCAGAGTCGCTCAAAATCACGCAGTGAGTCACGCCATCAGAGTCACGCAGTCAGAGTCACACATTCAGTCATGCAGTCAGAGTCGCTCAAAGTCACGCCGTCAGTCACGCCATCAGAGTCACGCGGTCAGAGTCACACATTCAATCACGCAGTCAGAGTCACACATTCAGTCACGCCGTCAGAGTCGCTCAAATTCATGCAGTCAGTCAAAATCACACTGTCAGAGTCGCTCAAATTCACGCAATCAGTCACGCTGTCAGAGTCATGCTGTCAGAGGAATCAACTCCTGTAATTTTTTAGATTTTGCTTTAGAAACCCCATCGGTTTTCAATTGGGTTGAGGTCAGAAATTGGGCAGGCCACTACATTACCTCGATCCATTTAGCCTGAAACCAAAGTTGTAGCTAGCTTACTTGAGTGTTTCAGTGAGACAGCGACCCCAAAAAAACACATTTAAGGGGTATTTCCACTTTGGCGTAGGGTAAAATAATGTCTTCCAAGTATGATTATGATTTTTGCACCACCATGCTTCATTAAGTCCCTAAAGGTCATTTGACATACTGCTATTGACCACTAGTCAAAAACAATTTAATATTAATCACTCTACAAAATGTGTTCCTTAGCAAATTAACTGATTCTGAACATCCTTTTTGCAGCAGTCTATCAAGGCATTTTGGTGACAGTCTGAAGATTTTTGACGGAAACTAACTGTACTTACAGGTCATTTAAGATCATCTTCGATCTTTCTGGGGGTGATCTTTGCAATATCAACAAAAACCAAACAAAACACACCAAAGAAAATAAGCAGCTACAGTTCAAACGGATCGAAGAATAGTCAAAATGGCAAAGCATTTGAAATGATTTTAGATGAGCATTCTATAATTTTCTGGATTTCTTTATATAAATTGTCCCTTCACCAATCAACATTGGCCAACTTATTCAGAACACGCAGCACATATGACATGCATTCAATTCAATTCAAGTTTATTTATATAGCGCTTTTTACAATATAGATTTCAAAGTTACATACATGTAACAGTTGGGTCAGCAGTTTTTCTATTACACTACTGCACCCAAAAGTAAAACATTTGCAGTACACAAATAATCACTACTGCTAATACCATTGGTTCAAGAGGTTATTGATGTTATGTACTGTACAGTTGTGTTAAATGCAGTATATGTGGGTGACACATTTTCAAGATAAACCTATTTCTTTTCAAAAACAAATAATTTTTGAATAATAAAACCAATTACACTAAAAAGTTACCTCTAAAAAAAAAATAATGTTAATATGTAAAAATATAATACCCTCACAATACCCATTATAGACCATCTCCTGAAATACACATTCGGCTTCAATTATCATGAAATAATTAAGTCAGTCACACGTTATTTTAATGTACGATTTACGCCATTAACAAACCATTAACGTTTAGCTCAATAAACTACTAATTAGCTGCTTATCAATAGTTAGTAAAGTAGTAGTTCGGTTTAAGTATGAACCCTTTTCCCAAGACTGTTATGATGCATTTAACGGTCATAATAATCCTAAATCCTTGACAGTTTTTATAATTTTGATTTTTTTTAAACATATGAATATTTATATGCATTTATGTATGTATTATATCATCTTTGTGTCAAATTACAAAAAAACGGATTACCGCTTACGCGAGGTGTTTCTAATGCAGCGTCAATGGGGCTGAGTGTAACACTATCGTGGGATTTTTTTTTATTACTTCAGCAAATAGAATT
This sequence comes from Danio choprae, assembly GCA_903798125.1. Lineage (NCBI taxonomy): Eukaryota > Metazoa > Chordata > Actinopteri > Cypriniformes > Danionidae > Danio > Danio choprae. The sequence continues at coordinate 3,966,877 of CAIGQW010000596.1, forward strand.
GTAAAAAATTATTTGTTGTACCCTTTGATTCACTGTGCTCAAAGTTTACCCAACTATGGCGCCTTCCGCTACTGAGAAACCCGGAAATGTGAAAAGGGTCTACTGGGCAGGATTAGGGAAGTAAAATAAGATTATACTTATAAGTGTTAATAAACAGTTAATATCTTAATAATAAGCAGGTAATATGTCTGTAGTAAATGGTGTGTTTGTTACTTAAACTAAAGTGGTACCATGAGGTCAAATTTTATTTTTGTGTTTATACTGTACAAAGATAAATAAACATTTGCATGAAACATCTATTTTTATCCTTTATCATAATTGTATTTTTTTTGCCTGTCCTTATATTTTGGTCATATCTTGTACATTGATTGTAAAAAGGCATAACAATCTGTAAAGCACTGATAATAAAAGCATGTGGCTTGCTCCATGTGATTTCCTTTCCTCAGGTGAAAAACTCTGAAAGGCATTGAGGCATGTCATTTATTCTTCTCTTATTCATTTGTACAAAATGTTTAGGATACACCAATAAAACTGTGATCCTGTGAAGTATTTTTGCTAGATTACTTCCAGTTTTGGTTTTGGTACTGACTAATGTATACACAAATATAGTATTGTAAAGCATCCTAAAGAAAAAAAAAATAAATAAAAGAAAAAAGAAATCTGTGAGGAGTGAACTCATTTATCCTGAGCACTGTACATTAAAAAAAAAAAAAAAAAAATCCCAGTGCAGGATTATTGACACACCCCCTATATGATCCCCAGTATATCCACTTCTTCTGAGTCAGTGTTTATGATCAAGTAAAGCATATTAAAGCTGACTTCTTTCACTGTTCCCCTCCAGGGTCAAACAACGCAGAAACTATTCAATTACCTGGAGTCAAGGTCACATCTGTGTGATCTGCATTACAACAAGCTGCAGTGTGTTGAGCCAAAGCACACGATACACAAACACACACCTTCTCTCCTCCTGATCTCATGCCTGTCGCTTTCAGAGGCACAATCACTGCATGTTTCCCTGCTTTAAATGCCTGACAAAGGTCACCTGACTCAAACACTGCCATTTCATTAAATATTGGCTCTATTGCAAGCAATTTCCCTCCCTCCTCATAAACATCATGTCAAATATCCCTGCCAATTCATTCAGGCATGCAGAGAGCGTTTATGTACTATTTGCAGAACATCAGTTGAAAGCAGAACAATAAACACTATTGCAGTTAAAAGGAACACTTGCTTTGAAAATAGGCTAATTTTACAAGCCTCCAACAAGTTAAACAGTTGAGTTTAAACATTTTTGAATCCATTTAGCTGATCACCAGGTCTGGCAGGAGCACTTTTAGCTTAGCTTAGCATAAATCTCAGAAAATGCAAACTTGCTATTCTCTAGGTTAATCTCATTCTAGCAGGCACAATGATATTAGGCAACATTGCTACCTAGATGGGGACAATTTTCAAGTGCTGCATAATATCATTGCACCTCCATTTTAGTACACAATGTATCTAAGCTTTAAATAGGATGATCAGAAATCTTTTATTCAAGCGATATGCTAATGGTCTAATCTGATTCAATGAGTTATGCTAAGCTAAGCTAAAAGTGATTTTGCCAAAACTGCATGGATTAAAAAATGGTTAAACTCATCTGTTTAACTCTAGAAGAGCCTTTTTCCCAAAAAGGGAGTAATCATTTAAGCATATAATGTGAAATAAGGCTTGTTGTGATGGTTAGTGATTAAACAAAGGATCTTAAAATTAAATCTGTCATCATTTATTCACCCTTAACTTGTTTAAAACCTATTTGGGTTTCTTTCTTCTGTTAAACACATCAGAAGTTATTTAGAAAATGCTGGTTGATGGCACCCATTGACTTCCATAGTATTTTTTTTTCCTATTATAGAAGCCAATGGGTGCCATCAACCAGTATTGTTCAAAATATCTTATTTAGTGTATAACAGAAGAAAGAAAGTCAAAGGCCGGAAATTGTTAATTTTTTTTGGGTGAACAATCCCTTTAAGTACACCAGTCACTGGCAGTTGTGCCAAAATGTGTGTTTTAGCCTCTGAATGGTTGTGCACACAACACTGATGAAATATACTGAAGACTCCAGGTGTACTTATCCAGCGCACTGACCTTCTGCAGGTGTGGGTTAACATCAGCCTTATGATCCTGAACCCACAGAGGCAATGCAAATTCTCTGTGCTGGAAGATTCTATTGAGTGGAGTCGTGGCTTCTGGCATGCATTTAAACACACGCTGAGAGCCGCAGGTTACACACGACACACACTCCTGCACTAAAGAACTGACAGAGCTTGTGCTTTTGTCTGAAAGTCACGCAATGCTCGGCTCCTTTGGGTCGAGCTCAGTTGCCCTTCATTACAATTCATCTTTGAGAATGCTGGTATGTGTAATTTAAATTAAACAAGAAGAGTGGCTTATTTATTCATTAAAGGTTATTTAAAAAGATGCATGGCGTAATTACAACTGACTGAGCCAGAGCAAAACAAAGGCCATTTAGAAAGAAAATAATACGCCATGTGTTTGTTTTTCTAGTGGAAAAAAAAAAAAAAAAAAACAACCTCATTATTGCTACAAATATTAACAAAAAAAAAGTGTGAAAAAAAAAAAAAACAAGTGATTGCTATGCAGCGTAAATATTCATGAGTTGTCAAAAAATGTAAACGAGCACCATCTAGTAAATTACTAGCCTTATTATGCTATTACTGGACAGTAATGTAATATATAATACATTTTTAAACTAGTTTGGTCTATTGTGCTGCTTAAATGGTCTTGCATTTTAGAAGTCTGAGCATTTATCTCTAGGTTCATTTTATTTCTTGTAATATTCGGTCCAACTCGGTACTAGTAAGGCGTACCTAATAAAGTGGCCGGTAAGTGTATATATAAAATACATGTTGAAGAATGATTTTCCCCAGGGTTATTTGATCAATGGAAAAAGCTAAAAAAAAAAATTTAAAAAAAAAAAAAAGGCATTTAAGTGAGACAGCATCTTTGTAGCAATATGAAAATCTTTACTGTTGCTTTTGATCAATTGTCAAATGCCATCCTTTCACTAACTTGCCTTCTTTCATATTTGCCACAGCAGAATGAACCGCCAAATACTCTGGCATATGTTTTATGCGGCAGATGCCCCTTCTGCCACTGACAATACATTAATGCCAGAGTTTGTTGAATAATAATCAACAAAGCACCTAATAAACTTCAATAAAATAAACCAAACAAAAGTTGCAGATGTAACTCACAATTACATTTTATGAAAAGGCCACAATATGCTCCATTTATTGCCTGGGGTTGTAATCTATATCTCTTGATCACATTCGAAAACTTTCTGATGAGAGTCTATGGCCGAGTGAATCTGTGGGTGTCTTTTGATCTTTTGATCTACTTTTGCAAAATAAGCTTACATAATTTACATATGAATCTGAACTAAATTAGCATATTTCTGCTCTGATAACTGCAAAACTATGCCGAATACTGCAGGTTTAATAATCTGAAGTGGAAAGACGACATTGTGCTTTCTACATATTTAGTCTTCAAATCAAACCATGATAATTTCAGACGTAAAAGTTTAAAACCTGTCTAGCTAATGTTCATCAATAACACATCCTGTAATGTTTAAGAATAAGTTCAGTAGCTGGACAGTAAAGCGTGTTTTTTGGTTTTCCGAATGCATTGATTATTTACAATATGAAAAGCAATGCACTCAAATGTGTTTTGATCCCCCCTCTGGAAGCCTTTCATACATTGTTCCCATATTTAGCATTCTCCACTTTTTATTTGATCAACAAAAACGCATCTTAATGCCAAGTATAGACCAAAGTATTGTGTTCTGAACTATTCATATCTGCCACAAATTGTTTATGGATAAAGCTAGACATTGATCTGTCAACTGATATAAAGAAACTGCACCTCCAAAAACTTCACATAGGCTCCCTAAAGATCTGAGTGTTACAAATCCATGGCTGTATTAAATTTTTAATGATGTACCCGAGAGACTAAAATATATAATTTTCCTTTCTTCACATTCTTAACCTGATGCTGTTTTTCAGTTCATCTATTATTGAAAGATAAGATATATCACTTTATCCTGAGATGCAATACAGTACATTTATATTTAATCTCAAAGTGCATTTGAAATAAATGTAAAATCATGTTTTTAAGATACCATGGATACCAGTGTTTGGGTGTTGCTTATTAAATCCAACTCAAACATATACAACTATTATCGTGTTTTTCATCTCAAGGATTGAAACGTGCAGTAAAAGATGGTGCAAAGAAGTAGGCATGTCAGTTTCTACAAAAGCTATGTAATGTAAATGTAAAAAAAACTTTGAATTTTATTTTTAAAACCTTTTAAACGAACCTAAAGAACTCACAAATCTGAAATCGAACAGCTGATTGACCACAGTGTTATAAACAAGGGGCTGATGCTTATTATTTTACTAGAATGTGAACTAAAGATACTGTGGTGTGTGTAAAAAAAAAAAAAACCACAGAGGCGCTGGAGCCGATTAAGGGAGCCTGCTATGAGAAGGCTATGCTGAAGAATAAATGATTATGTAGAATAACTGAATATGTAAAGCACTGATTATATATGTTAAATACTCATATGAAGCTATTATCTGTGAAAGGCATTCAGGATAGTGAGTAACATTATCAAGTTAATGTATCATCATGACAATGTATGTAAATACTTGGTTCTTTTGCACAAGTTGCATCTATGAAGTGACATCTCTAGTGTGAAAACAGTTGCTGACGGAAAAAACTTGGTCAGAAGTTAAAACGAGATCACTTAGGGGTGGGGGACAAACTGTATAAAAAATTGTGAAGGACTCAGACACTTCAGGAATTGTCCAGGAGAGACTTCAGATTGCATTTCGCGGCTTTATTATGTTGAATAAAGTCTAATTTTTGGTATTCAAATCCTCCCGTCTGATTCGTCGTTGATTAATGAAAAGGCCAGCAACTACGACCACTTCAAACTAAATCAAATAAACATATTTAATCTCACAGTTAAAATGTTTGAATTTGCAACAGTTTGAATGCAAGTAAAAAAAAAACAAACAAACAAAAAACTGCAGCTCCATAATGTAGTGGCGCTTTAGTTTAACTCAAAGCCATAACCAATGTACAGCAGCTCTATACCACTTTATTGAAACACATCCATTACCATCACCATGGGAACTGCACTTTTCTTTCTCCTTAGTGCACAGCAAACAACAACATGGTGTTCGCAGAAACATAACCCACACCAAAATCAACACTGTAATGACATTTCTATTAAACTGAGCCTGTTTAGTGTCTATGCTCGAAGGCATTTAACACTTGGGAAAGCTGAAAAATCTCATAACACTAATTAAATTCGTGAAGAAAAAAAAAGGTGTGGAAAAGGTGTATTTAGAGCTGTTACTTTTCCCCGTCATAAACACTGTGGTTAAGCAGGAAAATGACTCAACAAAAGTACTTGACCAATCTCTGAACCCTTTTTACTATTTAATAAGCCCAAAAAGGCAAAAGACAGGGTTATGAAAGCTAAGATAAATGTGTTATGAATAACTATGACTACATTTCCATATCAAACACCGTTACTTACCGACATCTCCATTAACACTGCTGGCCATTTGTTGCAAAGTCCTGGCTTTTGAGATTTCGACTAAATAGCTTATACAGAAGATTGGCTTTTGGGTAGGAATAAGCAAACTGATTAAAAACCTGTCGTCAAATAAATAATTCACCTCTTCGCCACTGAAAAATGTGGAACATTTCAAAATAAAAATAAAATCAAATCAAAAACCAAAAGTACACTGCAGTGTGCCCCAAACTGGATTAGACATTTACAAGAATAGTTCCTTCCTATTATTATTTAGATTTCTTATATTATTTAGGTGACCCAAAATGTATAAAGTATAACAGCTTTTCTTTAGCTGGAGAAAAATTAAGGCTTTGGATAAATGCATTCCAGAATTGCTCTCCATTTAATGAAGTGAATGCTCAACAAAGAATTTATGATCATATAAAAGTTCATATCTAGATAGATTTAAAATTAGTGCTGTTGAACGATTAATCAAGACTAATAGCATACAAAATTTAAGTTTATTATCATTCATTATGTATATATAAATACAAACATCTATGTACAGAATATATGTACAGACAAGTATAGAAAATGTTTATTTATATTTATGCATAAAATATTTATATATTTAACAAACTTACTTTTGCAGCTGGATAAATATGGACTTATAATATAATGTAATATAAAATAACCACTATTTTTTTTAAAAATATAAAAAAAATAGCATTTTATATCCTTTTGCTCTGAATGTTGTCTGTACATATTATGAATGAGTTTTTGAATTATAAAAAGATAAGCGTCAAAACAACTTGCATTAATTTACAAGAAAAAAGCAAAAGGTACATTTTCCAAACCATACATCCAGGTTGGATAGCTTTCAAAATTAAGAGTACACATACATTTTCATGACCAGTAAAAAAAATTCTCTAAAACACACCTGGTCAAGTCATTTTGTGTTCACGATAAAGATGAACTTGATGAATTGAAATATGAATTGTTAAAAATGAATAGAAAAAGTATTGGATGCTTTTTAGATGTCAAAACAATTATACCCAATATAATAAACAACAAAAAAAGAGAAATTGACCCACTTTTTCCATGTTAAAAGTGAAAAAAGTGGCTCAGAAAAGCTCTGAAGCCGCTTTATTTTCCACTTGGTTTGATATATTTGCATCTTAAGTGTTCAAAAGCTTTTTGGGATTATTTGTACAAACGCCATACAAGGCCTTTTCACCTGTGTAGTCAACAATAAGTGGAAAAATAAAGCACCTTTTTGGTGTATTTGTGTGAGATGCTTGAGTGCACGTTCCATGTTCTGGGCCATTAAGTGAAGAGTAGCAGATGAAGATTCGAGTTTACCTGTTGAGCGGGTACTGTTTCCCGTGTTCTGCCTGAGGGTCTTGCTGGCGAATGGCTCTGATAGCAGTTGGAGCAGTAAACATGCAAGCTGTGCCGTGCTCAGACATCACACGGAAAAAGGCCCCAGGGTCTGGAGTCCCTACAGGTTTACCCTGCGGAAACAACGACTGCTTACAACATCTGAATACCAAAATAAAAGACAAATATCCTAAAGAGATCCTACGATGTTCTTTTAAAATGTTTATTTGGTGTATTAGTATATATTAGCATGCTCTAATGTTTTAAATTCATTGTATTTTAATTATGTACACTGAAAGTTTCAGTTTCACGAAGGTCCTGCTTTCAAAAAGCCCAGAAGGCTCTGATTGGCTGGCTGACACAGTGTGTTATGATTGACCAAACACCCCAAGTGTGTGCCACAAATTATAAACTCCCTAAAATCGTTCAAGTTCCAGCTTGGCAATGGCTTTGAGTAACTGTAAACACATGGTTAAACATACTACATTATTTACTCTATCAGATCAGTCAGAAACCAACATTGCAAGGTTAACTTGAGCAAAATGTTTCACAGTAGTATAATTTCTCTTATTTTAAGTTGTCCTTTGTAGATGGTGCTGTACACAAATGTACTTATCAGTTATACATAAATCCTAACCAGAGTTGTACCATTTTTTTTAAACAAAAGCTTTTGCATCTAAGCATTTGCTGGCCTCACATCCTCTCTGAAATTTTGAAGGGATCTGGAGTTTACAAAAAGTGCAGTTCCTCATTGTCAGAGAGAAGATAAATCATGGAGGACACTAGGTTTATTTTTGCCTTGAAAATTATTACAGTTTTTCTCAATTGCTTTGGCACATTTTTCAAAACAGTCTTAACATTCTTTAAACTTTGAGTGCAAATTTCAAAACGGTTGCTGGAACTTCAGAACTTTCTTGCACGTCTGCAAAATGTAGTTACTCACCAGAAACATTTTATTCATGCTTTAAAACCTAGTTATTCGTGTCAGTAATTTGGCCAAGGCCACCAAAACAGTGTATTTGTCATCGTGTGAGCCACACTGCTCCAAATGATTAGTTGTTTTTTTTCAGCATGGCAGTCAAGGTTTAAAAAAAAATATTTTTAAATCTGATTTGTTGAGTCAACAGTACATAGAAAAAATATGAACATTTGTATTTATACAGTACATTTAATTTTGTACAAATGTATTACATGTAAAGTGCAATCTTGCTTGTCTAATTACTGTATTGTGTATTTCATATTTCTTATGTTGCCACAAATTAACAAAAAACAAAAAAGCATCCATGAAAAAATTTATTCTTGGTAGATATCCTGTCACTCTTGTTGGTCTTGCCAGAGATTACATGTCTTCCAATTGCTTTTCCACAACATGATGCAGTTCAGGATTGTGGAAGTTCACCGTTCTCAAAAAAAGATAGTGATTGTGGTGTGGGCAATCTATTTATATGCACTCCCAAACTTGAATAGGTAAATATATTATGCAAATGTATTGCAATTACATGTCATTTACCAATTTAGTAGACATTACAACGTCAGGATCAGATATTTATAATGTAAACATGTGCATATACAAAAGTGTGATGGCTTACACGATAAAAAAAAAAATGATTGAGAAGTTGTGAATGGTTTGACAGTTTAAATGAGAATTGACTCATCACTTTTGATCAACAAGCAATATGCAGTTTGTTTTTGTCCAAACTACTCACAATTGTTCTTACTGTTTGCACACGCGTCAAAGCATTTGCAATTTGTTTAAATTAATAAGAAATGCTAATCTGCTGTGAACAATAAGCTAATTGTTCAGAGATCTAAGCTTATTGTTTTGAAAAATCTAAATTTCAATCGAGAATTGAGCCAAAGCAATTGAGAAAAGCTGTAAAGCCAAAATGTAAACTTAAAAGCTTAAAACATTGTAATTCACATTTCCATGATTTTAAAATCACAGAGTCTTTAAATCATAAAATCATGGCATTAATGTTGTATGCACTGCAAAAATAATTATCTTCAGTATTTTGTTTAACTATAAATCATCTGTAAATTTAGTTGAAAATAAAAAAAAAGACCTCTGAGAATAAAGTTTTAAATTAAATGACTTAAAACAGGAATAAATATTTGTTATAATAATTTGTTATAAATAATTTTGAAGCTGAATTGTGTGTGGAATCCATTGGCAGATATTTCTTCTGGTTTTAATTATAAAAATCACTTAATGTTGATTACATTGATTAGTTATAGTCTTGACTTTGGAATCTTTAGACATTTGCACGAAAAAAACGACACAAGAAAATGAATAAAAAGCATTACTGCAGTATGATCAGAAAAGTACAGTAATAGTAATATCAATATTATAGTGTCTGGGAGCACATTTATTCAGACCTTAGGCTATCAAACAACTCAGTGTGTACTCCTTACATATTTACATTTAGAGAGAATATTGACATTGAGTTCCTTTTAAATTATTCATTACATTTCCTTTACTTGGTTTTAAAGTTTACATTCATAAAGCCCTCAGAAACCCTGTAATCAGCATCTCATTCACTGACACCACGTAAACATTCACAAGCTACCGAAATAACTTGTTTCTTGAATCTAAATACATGCCAATTTCACCGTTTATAACCATAAAATATGCTAATACACATGTAAAAATCGGTAGACATGGTGATGAAGCTGTTGTGTAACATTAACAAAAATACAACTTACAGTAGCAATCATCATATTTATGGCCTGCCAAACGTGGAAACCCTGGTCTCAAAAGAGTTTTCCAGAAGTAAATGCAGCATGAGAAGCCATTTATGTCCAATTTCCAACCAGAAAATGGGTATTTACAATAATTATGCTGTAGAGGCAGCAATACACCATGACTATACGCTACAATTCGCTTAAGTATCGCCATCTTTGTATGCATTTGCCTTTGAGCAACATCATGCTAACATTACAACCTGTGATGCAGATGTCTGCATAAGCAATATCTAAATCTAAGTTTTGTTTAAAACTAGTTTATACATATAAAACAGATCCAGGAGCTGCTAAAATTCTATTGTTTTAGAGTAAAAGAATTTTTCAAACATTTTGGAAGTGCACTTAAGTGTCTCGGTGTCAGTCTGGATCAGCACAGGCATTTGCAGCGGTTGGAGAGTGAATATTAAATCAAGGATGTTTTTGAAATGGAGAGTGGCTTGGAAAGGTGCCCGGGTGGCAGATGGGCAAAACGTATGGCAAAGAAACAGAATAATAGTTGCAGAGAGATTGCACACACAAGAAGCCTTGCACAACGCTGAGCTGTTCAAATATTCATGTCTCTGCCATGCTGCGCACAGAGAAAGCTCTCAGAACTAAACAATGACTTCATTTTAGCGAGGACAAATCAAACAGATCGCATATGAATCTCTCATCTTTTTTTCTTGAACAGCATTTGTATTTCAATAAAAAAAAACAAAAAAAAAAACTGGCCAGTAAATTTCAAAAGTTGTGAAACAGGCTAATATTTTATTTTTTAGACAAGCTCTGCACAAAGAAAATGAACATTTATTGTGACCTCTGGGTGTTGTTATAGAAACAAAAATGGTTGGCTGATTCTGAAGAAAGAAAGGCAAAATAAATAATAGCTGCCAAAGAATAACTGTTCAGCTGAGCAAGAAACTAGGATTGTATTTGATTTATTAAAATGTAAAAACAAGAGCCTGCATCTGTCGCACTTCTGCATCAATCAGTTATTGGCAGGCATTTAATGTTCGTTTTGTTTTCCCCATTGAATCACTTTTTGGTTTGTCATTAAACAAACGATCCAATATTAAACATTTAAATGCTGCTTGCATGTTACACTGCAAATAAAATAGTTTATTAAAATATATATTTTTTCTACAATTGGTTTTACAAAAACAATGTATATTTTGGTTTTGTTTGTTTGTTTGTTGTAATTAGTTTTGGCAGGAAACACCGTGTCCTTACTACACGCGATGCAGTAAGATTCCAGCAACAAGCAATTTGGCTGTCTGCACCAAACGCGACATGGCATGACAGAAACATTTATATACCAACCATTTATTGAAATACCAGCCACTGCTTTTCAGACTAAATGGTAAGGGTTATAATCTAATTAATAAATGAATCCTCTTTAAAAGTATTAAAGTGCATAGGCTACTGAGTGACTGTTTAGTCATAGTTCTGACTTTCATTTTCAAACCATTAATTATTCCATTTTAAAAATCTGAGACAAACTATCCACTGCTGCTTTCAGTATGGCAATAAATGTCACGTAAAATGATGTTCAAACTCACATTGGTAGCATTTAAAAGTCCCTTGAAGTGTTTTGAAATGTGCATTTTTATTCAATGTTTGACCGAAACACGAAGAAAGGGTGGGACATTGTGTAGCTCCTCCCCCTTTTTTAAACAGCCAATAGCATTTTGCTTCATCATTGCTCTGCCAGAGAGTGGTTGAGCTCAAGCGCATCAAATGAGAAGCGTCTTGAAAGGGGCGGTGCATGTCAGATATTAGAGAGCATTAAAAATGGTCACAATTTGATGAGAAACTTAAGTATGAGGTGACGTGGATAAAACCATTGATCCCTAGGCGGAAGTGACAAACTGCAAGCTGTACATGTTTATACCAGTTTTATATCTTCTAAACGCAAATGTTGTCACTGTTTTGGAGCACACTATAGATATCTTAAAAAAAATAACAATACCGATACTAACTGATTATTTTCATGGGACCTTTAACACTAAATAAAGCCCATAATCTGTTCCTGGGGGTGATCATTGTTTATGCGACGTCACAAAGTTTAACCCATCAATAGTCAGGACAAAAAAAAAAAAAAAAAAAAAAAAAAAAAAAACCTCTCAACATGGAAAAGATAGCTTTTATTTGGAGGCTACATTTCAGGCGGTTTGCATAAATTTGTTTAAAAAAAACGAAAAAAAAACACTAAAGAATTAATCAATCCAGCTTTGACATGTTACATAGGTTAAATGAAAAAGCTTGAATCAACCATCAGTGTCATAATGACGAAAGACACTAATTAAAACAGACTATAGGTTTTTCGGTATGGATATTGACTTTGTATGAGAGACCTGCTGAAGTCAAACTTCCATTATTGCAGACTAATAAATTCTGTGAGCATCTCCCAGTTTCTCATGTGGAGCAAGACAACACATCTAATCAGCTGAAGAGACGCCGCTGCTGAATTCACCTTGACGGAAAAACCAAACATAGTCTGATCACCTCCCGCCAAGTGCAAATGATTTTAGTATTCATGCTGTGATGTCAGCTAAGACTCAGAGAAGAACCAGTTTTAAACTATGAGAGCTGCTCTGTTACCAGTACAAAAGCCTGTGACATGCAAGTGCCAGGGCTAGTTAATTAGGGTGTTTGCTTTAGTCACTTACTTCACTCTCCCTCACTTAATTCTCCTATGACAAGGACTGCTAAATAAGTTGGGTATTTGTTTTCTAGAATAGCCATGTTAATAAAGGCTTAATTTTTTCCACTTTGAGTGTCTTGGACTGCTAAAGCCTTAAAATCCCACAGTATAGACTTAGGAGGCCTTAGGTCTGGTAAACCACTACAGCAGATAATTGAGTGTAAGCTAGCGCATCCACAGGTCAAATACTATTACGCATTAACACTCACACATTTTTATACATACATTCCCATACCTCATAGAGCACAGTGGTGTTGCCATGTAGAAGTGGACCGTAGCAGATATACGAGTGGCCCACCACCCAGCCAAGGTCAGACGCAGCCCACCAGACCTGACAGAGAGAGACGTGTAGGTTAAACTGTGCAGGAAAGTGAGAACAAAAGCTTTTTCAAGTCATATCTTTATCCTCATTTTTCCTTGTTGTTCTAACCCTCTATGCAGTTATGGAACACACACACGCACGCACGCACGCACGCACGCACGCACGCACGCTTTCGCCACTATTGCTTTAAGACAGTGTAAACACCCACTAGAAGTGTGCAAAATCTTGTCTATAATAATACTGTAATTGTAGGAGCTAACATTATCGAGTGTCACTTTCTTCACAAAACAAAAAGACATTTAGATAATCCAAAGCATTCAATGCATGAAGCCTATATGAACTATTACAATTACTCCAATTCAAATTATGAAAGCAAAAAAAATAAAATAAATTCCTGTATTTTGTTATGTATATAAGATCTACATATATAATTATATAATCTATAATAATATAATTCTAAAATCATATATAATCTCTCACAAGCAAAAATGCTGTTTTCCCCCCAAGTAAGAGCATGATGGAGATCGCAAATATGAAACTAATTGTATGCAACAGTTATGCAAGCAGGGAATTAATATTATTTGACACATTTCACATTACAGACACAATACTTTATATTTTTAATATTTGTTTTGCCACAGAAATTAAACAAAGCCACAGAAGAGTATTTGTTTATCCAAGAGGAATACTGTGTTTTTTTGGTTTTTGAATGAATCAAAGGAATAAATGAAATGATTCAATGATCCGTTTATAAAAAGAGACACATGCGTAGTTTCCAAATGAATTTTCTTTTTTCCTAATGTCACCATATTATCAGTTCTGAAGTTGAAATCATTGACCGATAATCATTCATTTGAAACTTTGAGACAACTTGAACCCATTGAGAAAACTGCCTGTGGAAATATTTGGCATGGATTCCTACTGAAATTCTGAACAGCAGCAAATTTAACAGCGACTTGGAGACTAAATAAATATTTATTCACCAATTTTGAAGAACGTTGGAAACTGGTAGCCATAGACATCCACAACAAATGCAAATAAGTGGTAACTAGTAACCAACATTCTTCAAAATATATTACTTTATGTTCAACAAAATAAAGAAACAGATTTGGAATAAGTGGAGGATGAGTCAATGATGACAGAATTTCCAGTTTCGGGCAAACTATCCTGAATCCTTATAAATGGGTAAGTAGAGCTGCAGGTTCTGCTTGATTTGTCGATATTTTACTGCCATTGTTACAACCATTTTAATCAGAATTTTAATTAGCTTTCTAAAGACCCCTCTTTAAACGTAGAGAAAAGAGACTTTTTGATTTTTCCCAAGGATAAATGAAAAATGTATTCCCCGTGACATGATCTCTTACAAAAAATAAAAAATGCATAGATCATGACCCACCTCACCAGGAGCCAGTCCATAGACATTAGACATGGTCCAGTTTAACATCACAGCATAACCTCCAGAATCTCTGACAACACCCTGATGAGATGAAAAGAAGAACACAGGAAACACATTACTGTTAGTTAGTCCTGACATGGTTTCTTTGAATTAATCGTGACTGCTTGCTATATCCTGTTTTTGTCCACTTTAGATTCCAGTCACCAACTAACATTCAAATGGAGGAATTTCACACCACCACGGAAATACCATATAATCTTTCTGTTCCTTCTATCTTATGAGACTGCTCCATTAAAATATAAAAACTCCTTTTAAATCGCCAAAAATGTTTCATTTTGTGTGAAAGTGAAAATATGTTTTAATTCAATATGTTTCATAACACTAACAGCCATACTGAGATTAGCTGGAGGAATTTATTGAAAGGAAAATAAACCAAAAGATTCCATTAGTTATCATTAATTACCATAAACCTACATTAAATAACATTATTTAGTATAAATTGGTAAACATCAATTACCATAAACAAAAACAACTCTACAACCCCAAAATCAGAAAAAGTTGACAATAGAAAGATACTAGTGAAAAAAGAAAATAGCGATTTCTAAATTTACTTTGACTTATTTCATTGCAGACAATGCATTTAATGTGTTTCTCCTGATTTGAATAGGTTTGTTTTTCGTTTTTTTGTTTTTTAAAACAAAACACGCATGCCAATTTTGGTTCACATTTCAAAACAAGTTCAAAAAATGTTGGAACAGTAAAGAATTTACCACTTTTAAGTGTTGTGAAAAGGAATGGCAACATTACAAAGACGTTTAGAGACTGAAGACACCAAGTGATGAAGTGTTTCAGGTGTAATTTTGTCCCATTCTTCCTGCAAACAAGTCTTAAGGTGGGCAACAGTACTGGGTCTTCGTTGTCACATTTTGCGCTTCAAAATATGCCACATTCTCAACTGAAGACAGGTCGGGACTACAGGGAGGCCAATTATGTACTTGTATCATCTTCCTCCGCAGCCATGACTAACGCATGCAGAATGTGGTTTTGCATTGTCTTGTTTAAATATGGGCGTCCCTGGAAAAGACGACAGCATATTGTGTTACAAAATCTCTATGCACTTTTCAGCATTAATGGTGCCATCACAGAAGTGCAAGTTACCACACACAACCCCATACCATGACAGACCCTGGCTTTTGGATTTGTTGCTGGTAATAGTCTGGATCCTTTTCTTCTTTGGTCTGGAGGTGTCCATTTCTCCCCCCAAAAAAAATACCTGAAACACTGATTCATCTGACCACAGTACACGTTTCCACTGTGTGACGGTCCATTCCAGATGCTTCAGAGCTCAGAGAAGTCGACAACGCTTCTGGACACTGTTAACATAGGGCTTCCTTTTGGCACAGTACAGTTTTAACTGGCTTTTGTGGATGTAAATGCGTATTGTGGTGCTTGACAAAGGCTTGCCAAAGTAGTCCTAAGCTGATTTGGTGATATCGCTTATAAATGAATGACGATTCTTGATGCAGTGCTATCTGAAGGATCGGAGATCATGTGTGTTCAACTTAGGTTTTTTTCTCTTGTCCTTTATGCACTGAAATTCCTCTAGATTCCTTGAATCCTTTATGTCATGTACTGTTGAATGTAAAATATCTAAATGTCTTCCTATCTGTCTTTGAGGAACATTGTTTTCAAACATTTCAATAATTTTCTCACGTATTTGTTGGCAAACTGGCTATCCTCTGCCCATCTTGAAGATAGACAAAACATGATATATTTCGTTCATATTGTCTGCAATGAAACACAAGTCAAAGTAAAATTGGAAATCATTACTTTTTTTCTAATTCTAATAAATCTAATTTATGCTAGTTAATGCATGGATTAATGTTAACTAATGAACGCTTCAAGAAAACTTTACTGAAAAGTACTGTAAATGAATACTTTAGTATCTACACAACAACCATCCACATTCATATTCAGGATAATTACACTGTCTTTTATTTTTGATATTAATACAATTTACAAACCGTTTTTTTAATTAACATAATTTATCAACCCAACATTAGTTTACATTACTTACTGACACAAGTTTAAAATCACAAAAAACGCTTAATATGCAAAGGAAATATGCAAGATAAGCAAAGCACAGAATTCATACACTTCATTTTGTCCCTATACGCTTAGCACATCTTCAGCAAACCAGGCTGAGGTTTAAGACTGAGGGACAAGTTGAGTATAGAGGTAATGAGGTCTAGTTTGAGCTAAAACACTTAGATCCAGAAGTCTAAGGTGTGTGTGAGTGAACAAGCCATAAGTGCTTTATGTACAGGGCACAATTGCCTTGGGCCAGATATTTTACACCGACTGGAGTCTGGGTAAGTGGAGAGTCATGTTTTGTTTGCTCTGCCTTCCGGCCTTGTAGCTTCCTTCTGTGTTCCTACTCCTGCTTTCACTTGCACTGCTTTTTGTTCAATCAGTATATGTACAAAAGTGAGCTGTTGGGGATTGCACAGCAGCTGAAGCATGCTAATGTAAATTTCAAGGTGCTGCTCACCTCTTGGATGAAATTAAAAAGGGCAAAATGAAATCTTACTTGGGTGTGAACATGTAATCGAATAAGGCAGAATGGCATTTAGCATAAAAAAACAGAAGCTTTACAAGTGAGCAGGCTTTAGCGGCTGGGATATTTGCTGGGATCGTGTCAGAAGTGTAAAGGTAAAGATTAGGGGTGGGTGACGTATGACGATTAAATAATGCGTAAAACAAGTGTGCAAAATAGAGACTGAGTATGGCTTTAAATTCAAGGGATTTTTAACTTGACACGGCATATTTAAAATCCAACTACACACAGCTTGAAAGTATCCAGTCAAACCAGCTGTGACGAAATTACTGCTGCATGCTTGTTAAAATAATTACAGCAATTTGCAGGAAAAGCAGAACGGTGCTTTCAGTCTTTTTCTCAATGAATTGATCGGCTACTTTTTACACAGTGATAAAAAACATGTTGGAAATTTGTTTTGTTTTTCTTCCTCCTTTTGTAAGAGGGGCAAATCATACAAATATTAAATATTTTTTTTAAATATTATTATTAATATATAACTTAAAGTGGACAATGTCACCCTTTTCTGTGACCATATTTAAGGATTTTAGTATGTAAACAAATGCAAGTACTATATTGATTCAAAATGATGAAATACGTGTTCAATTAGTTAAAAACATGACGTTTCTTTTTTTTTTTAATAGAAATCTACTGTATTTTACTAGTTTTGTTAAACGCACCCAATCAGGCCAGCTGTGACAAAATTACTGGTGCATGCATGTTAAAATAATTAGGGTAATTTGCTGGGAAAGCAGAGAGAGTCACTTTCAGTGTTTCTCAGAGACAAAACATGAAACCTTTGTTTTACATTTATAACAGTGTCCTATTGACCTTATTCTTCACGTATGAGTGGGCGAAGCCATAATAATCTTTTTGGCTCGGGACTTCCGATCTCATTCACTTCCATAAATTTTTAGATTTTAAAAACATCTCGTTATGCTGCTTGATGTTGCAAACGGATCTTATCCTATTATATTATTCTTCTTTTTAGGTATAGTCATGAACACACTTGTTTGTAGAGCAAACAAAAAAGAACTGTATTATGCACTGCTCAAATATGTTCTCAGAAACAAGTTAAGTGTTTTAATGTATTATACAAATATTAGTTTTAACAACCAATTAAAGAGCCCCTATTATGGGTTTTTGAAAATGAGCTTCCATGCAGTGTGCTCTAAGTGAATGAAAACATCCAGCTGAGATTTAAATCTGAAAGTGCACCGTGTTTAAAACTATTGATTCTTTAACTAAATAGTCGACACAGAGTCGAATGAATGAATCGAGTTGGGTTCGGATCTTTTGCTTGAACGCGTCAACATAGGTACGGTACATCATCAAATATGTAGTTCCAGATTCTGTAAAATTTAAATCGCGCATTTGACTTCAGACACTAGCGGAGCGCTGAGGATCACAGGACTGATCATGACGCGAAGAGGATGATCACTGACAGATGGAGATTCGGCTGCGGGGAATAAAAAGTTAAAGTTCATTTTCACAACAACACCACAGTATAGCCAATGTTTAGCCATAGCCATATGCTGTTTGTTCCTGTAATTTTTCTGATTTTTGATACAATAACCTATGCTGAATCATCAGCCGTTTGCTATTAAAGGACGGAGCAGCAGAGACTATTATGTATGGGACTTTGTCAGACTTTGACAGGGACTTTGTCAGCGTGGTCAGTTCAGTCAAAATAGTTCAACTTTTGCCACTGTGTGGATTAATACTGAATGTGTGTCATTGTTATTACTTGGGGTTAGGGTTAAGAGTAATGTGGCTGGTGTTTAACTGTACTGCTTTATTGCATTCCTGCATTGGGCTTTCACATACTCTCTGCTACTTCTTAGCCGTAGTGGGCATTTCTCTCTGTTTCGCGCTGAACCCAGTCGACCAATCACAACAGACTGGGTCATCGGACCAATCAGCACAGATCAGCTTCACGCTAAGGAGGGGTTTGGGTTTTAATTGAATCACTGAACGAATCATATGGGAGTCGTTGGGATAATTAAGTAAAAATAAATGTATATTATAAGACAATGAAAGTGTTTGACCCTGCATGCATATTAGCCTGTTGTTGGATACCCCAAAACCAAAATATGACCATTTATAATGCAAAATAGGGGCTCTTTAATGTTACATTGTCTTACTTTTAAAACAATTAAATGTTAAAATTAGTGAAAAACAATGACAAATGGGACTTAATTATTAATTTTGCTTCAGGCTAGTCCCTTTATTCATCAGGGGTCACCACAGCGGAATGAACTGCCAACTTATCCAGCATATGTTTTACACAGCGGATGTCCTTCCAGCTGCAACTCAGTACTGGGAAACATCCATACACACTTATTCACACACATGCACTACGGCCAATTTAGTTTATTCAATTAACCTACACCTATGTCTTTGGACTGTGGGAGAAACCAGAGCACCTGGAGGATACCCAAGCCAACAAGGGGAGAACATGCAAACCTCACAAAAAAAATAAATTAAAAAAAAAAAAAAAAAAAAGGCAAACTGTCCCAGCCAGGACTTGAACCAGCGACCTTCTTGCTGTGAGGCGACAGTGCTACCCACTGAGCCACAATGTCTCCCCCACCAATGTAACTAATCTGACTTTTACTGGAAATATGTACTTGATTTCAGTCTGATATACTAAAATCTTTTCCTTTGATGACGCGTTTACATGATAGGTTACATTTCATCTGTAAAACAAAGTTTTTCATATGATGGCCAAAAAATATATATATATATATTTTTTCTGCTACCGAGTGTGTGTGCTATGCTATTTTTCTGCAGAAACCCTACAGGGCATCAGGCAACTTAGCCACAAACTGATTCCTTTATACTAAAACAAGCTTCTTTATTCCCATCTTGAATACACAAGAGACTTTATAAAGATGTATGGCTCAGTCTCCTGCTAACACAATATGCAATAAACAAAACCCCTGACACCATGGATCTGTTCCATGGTAAACAATTTCATCCGCAGCCCTCAGCTGTGTGCTTTATCGATGCGTGCCGACATAAACAAGAGTTTACCTTTGGAGTGCCGGTGGTGCCGGAGGTGTACAGGACATACAGAGGGTGATGAGCGGAGACCGAAACACAGTCATGAGGGCGAGCGGTGGACATCTCCTCCTCCCAGTCCAAACTCAGGTCAGGACGAGTGGACACCTTCTCCTAGAGGAAAAACAAGAAGACAAACTTATGTCCTGATATTAAAGTGATGCTTCAGACACACTTCAGTTTTTTCTTCTGTTGAACACAAAAGATGATATTTTGAATTAGGGCTGCACAATATATAGTTTCACCATCGAGATCACAATGTGTGCATCTGCAATAGTCACATCGCAGGATATGCAATGTTGAGTCTGAATTATAGTTGAAGAGGAGCTACAGAATTGTATTTAATTACTGCATTTAAATGGAATTTATATGATTTATGCCAAAATAATAATAATAACAATAATAATAATAATAATAATAATAATAATAATAATAATAATAATTCTTACTTAGAATTTTGCCTTGTTTCTAGTCCAAGTATCTACATTTCAAAGCAAAAACAAGATTATTTTACTCACCCCACTGACAGACAATTTAGCTTGTTTTAACTCTTAATTTTAAATTATTTCTTCTGAAGTTTAAAACAAAACATTTTATAAACAAACGTTTTGATATTTGGATTAGAAACGAGACAAAAAGAAAGAAAAGCCTTTTTTTGCATTGTGATTTATTAATTTTTGTAACCAAATACTGTTAGACTCCCTAGAAAACCAACAAATAGTGCTATTTAAACTGTATTCATATCGCAATATTTATTGTAGAAACATACAATCTCTCAATATCGAATTGTTTCAATATTGTGCAGCCCTAATTTAAAGAATGCTGAAAACAGGTAGCCTTTTTTCTTTCAACATATTTAAAAGCTATCTTATTTGTCTTCAACAGGAAAAAAAACAAAAAAAAAAACACATCATAAGGGTCTGGAACAACTAGAGTTGGGTTATTAGTTTATTAGGTTATGAGTATTCTTCAAAATATTCTGCTCCACAGAATATAACAATATAGACATAGCATCCTACAGGTTTTTGATCAACATCATGTTGAGAAAATTAGCAAAAGTTCCATTTCTATAGCATTATTAACATAACTTTATTCTTATTATTTGAAATGCGTTTTAATTTTTAGATTTGCAGTAATGTTTACTTTTATCCATTAATTTGTGTCATTTTGTTTTCTTCAGTATGTTGCCAATTAAACCTTTAAAGTAATCGAATATCTAATACTTTATTTCAGCTTCATTGCACAATTTATGTTTGTGTTGATTTATTTTGTGCTTGTGTGTTGTTTGTAAGTGTTCAGCTAACCATTTTATTTATTTAATACACTAAATGTGGTGGAACAAAGTTAGAAATGTTGTATTAAATAAATTAGATTACATTTACACTTTATTTTGAAACGTTTTATTCTTAGTTTAATTACGTATTACGTAAAAGTATTTTATGGGAAGCTAATACAGTGTTATAAACAAACAATTAAAAAAATAAAATCCAAGCTTTCTAATGCTATTTCAATACTGTATGACTATTTTAATCCACCTTTTTCTCAGTCCTGTCAGATGACGCTGTAATACACACACAAACTAAATAATTTTAGGGTTTATGTAATTTTTTTATTATTCACTCATTCATTTTCCTTCAGCTTAGTCCCTTATCCATCAGGGGTTGCCACAGCAGAATGATCTACCAACTATTCTGGCATATGTTTTACGCAGTGGATGCCCCTAAAAATGACATTACTTACATAAAATTCAGTATTTGGTGTGTTGCTTTATTAAATATGCTAACTCTTTGATTTGGTCTGTTGTAGCAGTGCAAACAACCTTTTACATTTAAATTTACATGCATTTCCATTCCAATCAAGTAGTTTACAGTATTTGGTAAATAAGATCCCTCCATGTGGAAATCTTCTCAATAAATAAGAGTTCCTTCTATAATTCTTTCTGAATTTTTGAACTGTGTTCATCTTCAACAGCCATGCGGGATTCATCCTGTATCCCAAACCGCTGGAAAATCAAACAGCCATTTGCCAACAGTTTCCATGACAACACAGGATGAAGCTTAAGTAATTCCCTGCGTTGTGAAATCAACATACTTATTCTAGATGCAGAAACAACTCATTTAACAGACATCAAAACAAGGAAAAAAAAAAGGGCTGAATTATTTTAGCTAAAGTCTGTCGAAATGCTACAAGCTTTGAACATCCGATTTCACGTTTTTTTAAAAATGAAGAAAGACCAACTTCCCTCTGCAGTGACTCAGGAGGTGAAGGCTGAATTTAGTGGTACACTCGTTTAGAAAGGTGTAACACATTTGCATTTTTATTCTCTTACTGCATTATCTCCTCTCTTAACATTTAATAGGCAATGGAAACTGTGCCAGTGCGATAATAAGGCTGGTGTTCAGGTGCCGTGGGGTTTCTGGGAGCTCACCATGCTGGGACGGTTGTAGATGAGGACTTTGTGTGGTTTGTGTGTGCTGAGCTCCAGAGCTTTCTCCACCAGGGGAATGTACTCCACTCTTCTGCCCGGCTCAATGCCAAATGATGCGGTCACCAGCAATTTGGGCTGCAGGAAGAATTACAAGTTAATCCACAACCACAGCATTGGCATGAACATACAAATAGTTTTTTGATATTAAATGCCCCTGAAGTGCCTTGAAATGTGTTCGATGTGAGACATCATTTTGACCGAAACATGAAGACAGGGCGGGGAATGTCAAGTAGCTGCCAATAGCATTTAGTTTATACCCCAGTTATGCCAGTAAAAGTTGGTGAAATAAAAGCACATCTGAAATCAATAGTAAAATACTGTCAAACCATTTCTCCACTTTAAAAAATGGCTTTAAATGGCTCCACTTTAAAATATGAATGGGTTCAGATGTGTCTATTTGGGCACAGACCACAAAACCTTTCACAAATATGATCCAGTCTGAGCTAGTGTAACTGTGGCCTAAAGCAGATAGTGTATGTACATGCCGTGGATGTCAGTGTTACAATGAAGCAAAAGCAGACTTCATTAACTATAATATGTTACAAAGTTGACTTAAAGGGACAATTCACCCAACATTTAAATTCTGCAATAATTTACTCACCCTCCACTTGTTCCAAACCTTGAGTTTCTTTTTTTTTTTCCCTGTTGAACACAAAAGATGATAATTTGAAAGATGCTGAAAACAAGCAACCATTGACTTCCAAAGTATTGTTTCTTCTCCATGGAAGTCAATGGCTACCAGTTTCCATCAACCTTCAAAATATCATCTTTTGTGTTTAACAGAAAAAAAAAGAAACTCATAAAGGTCTGAAACCATCTAAGGGTGAGGGTAAATGTTTGTTTTTAGTTTAACCGAATTTTCCCTTTAATTGTTTTTCCCCTATATAGTGCACTGTGCCATTCACAATATAGAAAACTATAACTGCATACAGTACAACAGACTTAAATGTCCTGTTTGCTGACTGTGTGATGTAAAGAAGTGTATATGGGCACACGTACATGCGATGTACATGCACACAGTGCGTATCAGCATCCTGGCTTTTTGGTGTTCCTCCACTTATTATTACAATTAATAAAGACTGTATCAGCAGTCTGTTACTTTCCTAAATATACTTATATTTTTAAGTATTTATGTGAACCCTCAGTACTAAGACTTGATTACATGTGAAAAAGTGACTAATTTCAGCTGCAGCTTTAGGTTCTTGAAGGGGGCAGGATGATTCAGACACTAGAGAGCATTTGATTGGCCAGAATATATGATGAGAAGTGTGATGCGTGATGCCAAATGTCAATTCATATAGGCAGAAGTAACGAAGGCAATTTTAAAGTCTTATATCTTACACAGTAAATACGAATACTGTCTCTGTTTTGGAGCACACTAGCCAAATGATAACCTTTTTTTTATTTCGGGGGTTACTCTAATTATTTTTCAAATAAAGCCAATGCTCACCTTAGCATGGTCGATGCGGGTGGAGAGCTCTTTGGATGCAAATCCTCCAAATATGAGGCTGTGGGTGGCACCAATACGGGCACAGGCCAGCATGGTAAACATGGCCTGAGGAACCATGGGCATGTAGATCACCACCAGGTCGCCCATCTTCACATCATGCTTCACCAGTACACCTGCCAACCTGGAGACCTGCAAATAGGTATAGATGCTAGAATTTACACATAACCAAATTGTAACACACACAAAGGCACGTCAGAAACATTACAATATCAATAATAAACAAAGCAGACCGTTAACAGTGAACAGTCCACATTTTGGAAAAGGAAGAGAGTTCTTGCTTTTGGAGACATCTTGAGGGAATAATAGTTTTCATTAAATATTTATGAAATCCAGTCTTTTCGCTTAGGAGAATATCTTAATAAATTATCAAAATAAATTGAGATTTTGCAGATTCAGAGATTTGCTCCATACATCTTTACTCAACAGACAATAGAAAAGTTTCATTGAACTGTGCTAATGTAAGTGTAGATTTAATAAGTTACCTGCTCTTGCACTTCTCTGTAAGTGATGACCTGTTTAGTCGCGGTAACTGGACTGTCATAAATGATAGCTGCTTGATCCCCTCTTCCATTCTCCACATGCCGATCGACAGCATTATAACACATGTTCAGCTTTCCTCCAACAAACCTGAAATGAAAACAGAGGAATAGATGAGGCAAATGTCATACGATCATGCATATCAATTATTGAAAGTTTAAAATGACCAAACTAAATTTCACAATATTATTTCCTGTAGAACTGTAAAAGTGCCTGTCTACTTTATTTATTGGTTTTGGATTTTTTTCCCTGTTTTTTATTTTTATGAAGTTTACTGCAAAATATGACTAATGTTGACTGGGTGATGTCATTCATGTAGCTTCATGAGAGCTGGTGAGAATGCTCACATTTTTCACAAGAAGCACCACTGTTGGCCACTATAGAATAATTTATATTATACAGACATTTATTTCATAAATTTGTTTTAGCATGGTGTATGAATGTATAATGTAGTTTTTCTGCACAAAGCTTGATACTAAACATGATTGAATGTCAATTCAATTAAGTTAATAAATGAATGAAGATGTTCAACAAAAGCACAAAATCGTTTAACAACCTTGGCTCAGAGCTCACAGTAGGTTTCTCATTACAAATTCATAAGTTACAAATCAATAACAGTTAAAAATCAATAACAATAAAGAAAAGGAATACTTCTGGCTTGGGAACCTGACCGGTTCATGGTGAAAACATTTTCACCCTCCAAAATAAAAAAAAAAAACACAACTGAGGAAAAGTCTCTACAAACTGTTACACTAATATTCTCATGTCAATCCACAGCATACAGATCTGCCGTCTTAAACCTAAACTAAATTAAATATCTATTGTTTACTTGCTACTGACTGAAATGAGAAAACTGCCCAAAAAGGGCCTTCACACAGGAAGCGTTAGTCTAAACTATATTTTTGATTGGCCCAGAGACAGAAGCTTTATTCAGTTCAAGTTAATTCAATTCAATTCAAACTTAAACCACACTGAACTGAACTTCAACTCTGAAATCTGGACTTTACTGGAACATGTTAAGCTGCTTTGACACAATCTACATTGTAAAAAGCACAATATAAATAAACTTTAATTGAATCAAGTTTATTGATATAGCGCTTTTTACAATGTAGATTGTGTCAAAGCAGCTTAACATGTTCCAGTAAAGTCCAGATTTCAGAGTTGAAGTTCAGTTTAGTTCAGTTCACTGTGGTTTAAGTTTCACTGGTGGATTTGCTCTTGTGTTTGGACTTTCAGCAAAGCGCAGAAACGCAAACAAAAACTTCACCAATTGACGAAGTGAAGAAAAAAAAAAACCTCGAGAGAAACAAGGCTCTGTTGGGCACGATCATTATTCTTCTGGCCAAACTTCCTGTGTGGAGCTGCAGTCTATGGCATACGTCATACCAATGCGTCGCGCGCCAGAAGAATTGCGTTTTTAAAATAGGCTGCCTTAAGCTTTAAAGCTCGAACAACATTGTTAAGGACTAAACAGTACACTTTCTATTCACTTTTTTAAATCCCAAACAAAGAAAGAAAATGTTTACGGAGTTTGTCATTTTGAACATGTCCCTTTAATACCGTTATCTCGCTTTAACACCCCTGCGTTTACTTCCATTCTGTTACTGTTTAAAGCAACAAATCAATATGTTATGCATAGTCTATGCTCACCATTTTGGAAACACTAAATCAGTATTATCCAAAGTTTGAGTCCAGCGTTCAAACCAAGTGATACCAAGCGCCGCTTCACTCCAGAACTTGTCAGGTTTATCACGCGCCAGACCAAACGCTTCTTCATGTGTGTGTTTTGATGAATACCCACGAACAAAATGTTTCCTGTACGTGTTGCAGTTTAGGTTTTGCGGTTTACACGCACGCCAGAAAGTGGTCTTCACTTTTTGCAGGTGACACTGCCCATGCACACCTGTGCATGCAAACTTGAGACCCAGTAAACATCTTGAACCCACAACGCTTATTGTTTTGCTACTTTCCTTCACCCCAGACGCAGCGCACATGTGCCTTAAACGCGTAGTTTGGAAAAGTCGCATGTTTTTCGAGGTTTTCTATTCAGAGTTGTGTCGCTTGAGCTCCGCTGTTTGTTGACACAAGAAAGCTCCAAATTTCTCCAGTCAAAAATGGCCGCATAATAACTCAATACTTCAGATCACAGCCAGAGGCCACTCCAAGATACTGCAATCCACTAAACGTGATTGTTACGTAACGCTGGGGCTATCTGAGGTGTCCTGCATGATTTATGAAAGACTGTGTTAAGCAATGCTATAGTCTGCGTATATGCTTTGGGGAAAATAGCCTACTAGAAGTTTTCAAACTTTTTTTTTTTTTTTTTTTACTCGTAAGAGCCCTCAGATATAAAGTAATCCATATTATAACATCAGTTGTTCACACATCATACTGTGTGTGAGAACAATTGTTAAACTTGATTGTAACCCTATAAAGCCAATATATAGATTATGAAAATATATTTTATTTTGGGAAAAAAAAAAAAAAAAGCTTGTATACCCTCCATGTTTTTATAACATATACCAGTTTTCTTTTTCTTTCATTATTTCAGTACGGCTCTTATACAGAAGCTCAAACTGAGATTGATATGGTGTTGTCTAAAAATGAATTAATTTTTTTTGTTATTTATTATTTTAAATTAGTAAAAAATTTAATTTGAAGCTCACAGAATAAAACCAAACTTAAATTGTACTTAAACACACACACAGACTGCACACACAGACTACACACACACACACGCGCACACGCGCACGCGCACACGCGCACGCACGCACGCACACACGAAAATAGCCATAGCAGCTGTCATGGCGTTACATGTGTGTGTGTGCATGCAGATTAATTTATAATAGCTTATAATGTACAATAATTAGATTTTATTTTAATACAGCACACTACTTATACAAGATGATATTAGTTCTTGCGCTATACCTCCCAATAATCTTACTAAAATTATATTTAATTTCTTAGATTTATAACCAAAACCCTATACTTTCCTGGTGTACAAGTAACAATTTATAATATATTATTATGCTTACTTGTACCTGTTTGCTGTGAAAAAAAAAACACGCATACATTTGCACAAATACTTTTCATGCTAATTGAAATGTGAAAACTATCAATCTAAGATAGTTTTAGGCAGGTTGATTAGGCAGTTTAGAGGCAATGAAATTAATTTGGCTTTCATATTGGCATTGCACTGGAGCCAAAGCTAATTAAAATATTATGGAGCAAAATGGTACTTTAATAAGTTGTCTTTTCTCACCAGAGCTTTTTGAGCTTGAAGTAAACTGACATTTCTTTGTACCGTAACTTAGTTTTTTTATGGCATTATTGTTCCAAAGCAGCTTTGCCTTAAAACCCCACTAAGCAGGCTGAAGGCAAGCGTGAACAACAAAAACACCCTAGACAAATACAATTCTACAAAATATTCATCAAAGTTTGATGAATATAAATTGCAGTTATGCAGAGGAGTTTTTCCCAGTCAGTCTTTGAATTGAACAGTTAAAATTATTTTATTTACACCACTCACTAACTTTCCTTTTTTTTTGTTTTTTTTTAATAAATGTGGCACGTGAACTAGATAACTAAAGAATAATACATGCATGGCCTAATGGTTAGAAAATTGAACTTGTGATCGGAAGGTTGCAGGTTTGAGTCCTAGCACTGGCAGTGACTGTAGGTTGGAAGAGTGAATAACCAGAGCTCTCAGCACTCACTGCCAACTGCTCCGTGTTTGTTTTCACTGCTGTGTGTGGAGTTTGGATGACCATACTTGGCCACGTCACGACTTTCCTCCTAACTTCACTGTACTGGGAATCACCCCAAAACTCTCTCATTCACACACACTCATACACTACAGCCAGTTTAGTTTATCTAGTTTACCTATAACGCATGTTTTTGGACTGTGGGGGAAACCCACGCAAACATGTAACACAGAGGAGCTGGGACTTAAACCAGAGACCTTCTTGCTGTAAGGCGACAGTGCCAACCACTAAGCCACCATGCTGCCTCTTTATTTACACCATTAGGCTTTAATTTCATCCAATATACACTACACCCATGTGTTCCCCTGACCTACAATCAAATCAATAACAAAGACGGATTGTATTGGACAGTCCCTCCAGGATATTCTTCTGATTTTTGTAATGTAAATTGTTTTGTTATTTTCTCAAAACCTTTATTTTGTTGTTTTGCTATGAAAACACACACATACAACACTCTTGTAGAAGTTACAATTCTATTATTGGGAAATTTAAAGCAACATTTTATATTTATTTGCATTTTATGTATTTTCTAATTGATATTTATTGCCCAGTTCAAGGAATTTACTATACATCATATGGGCCATTAAAAGCCTGATGTACTGTACAGCATAAACTGTTATAATAAAGAACTCTCTTTTCTAGCTCGTTTTACTCTAGATTGAAATCTTAGTTGCAATTGTGTTACATGGCGTGTTGTTTTTACATTACATTTTGGGATCAACAATCCAATAGGGACTGGTTGGGAAAATGATGCTGTCTATTAATGAGAGCCATGGTAATACATTAATTAAAGTAATACAGTTGCAGGCATTGGGATGTTACCCTTTCCAAGTAATATTACAAATTCAATTTCAACTACAATCTTTTTATTCAGTATATTTACTGAAGAACTTAGTTTTGGCCTGATTTTGTAGGAATTTTGTATATAGGCTATATACAGTTGAGATTATTAACCCCCTGTAAAATTTGCATTCCTTTTCAAATATTTTCCAAGTGATTTTTACCAATGCAAGGTAAGGCAAGCAAGGCAAGGCAAAGCAAGGCAAACATTTGAACAATTCTTCTAGTCTTCTGGAGATTAATGCATTTAATTTGCATCTCATACACGCATATATACACACACACAAATACATATATGTTTTTAGATTGGCTTTGGGCAGGGGAGGGACAAGATACAAGCCCAAAAACAGGAGAAGCTAAGACACCACGACAACGAAATACAAACAAAACAAAGAGAAGTTAGACTTAACTTGCTGAAATAACGAGTGAAAAATAAAACCAATAAAGCAACTAAACACTTAAGCAACAATATTAAAATCAAACAAGATAATATAAATACTTAGGAAACACACACACAAAGATGAGGCAAACACACAGCACAGACTCACCTTCAGACTCAAAGAGCAACTGCAACATGTAACTGTGAACTGTCAAAGTGATGAGAGAAGACATAACTTCCCTCTTATAGGTGGAAAGAACATGAGGACCAGGTAGAGACACTCAGACTAATGAGGACTGGATGAGGACTAAACAAGGGGGCGTGGCAGCTGGAAACAAGGAGGGAGGAACTGAGGAGCACATGGCGGACACAAACACAGGTTGAAAAAGTTTATTTCTTATGTGCTAAAGCACAATTGTCTGTGTATATGCTAAATGACCCTGAAAAGCTCCATTAGCTGCTTTAGGTGTGTTTCCAGACACAAAACTAAGTGGATCACATGATCTGACTGTCATAAATTTGCTCAGTATTTTTTGTTGTGGCTGTGAATGAATGGTAATTTTGATAATGGTAATGTTCAGTTTCTTGTACAAACCGATCATTTGACTTCAGTGTATCATTAGAAGTCAGAGTTTTTTTGTTTGGTTTTCTTTAATCTATACAGTTATTTGAAAAAGTTAGGACATTCTATGAAATTACTTCTTATCAGGACATACAAAATATCTGATCTTTGGCAGGTCTCAACTGAGCAAAAAAAAAAGTCTGGATCACAGACACACCAGCAAATCTCCAACACAACACAACTAAAAAGACAGCTGTTGCACTAGTACAGTCGATGTTCAGACCACATCTTGACTGAAATCCTGTGGAGAGAGAAAAGAAAAACCCCCCTAGAATGATCTGAGAGTCTGATAAGGTCATACATAAAAAGAATACTCCAAGTACTTCTAAAAGTGGATCTACAGACATCTGATTCATAGTGTTCTAACTTTGGCACCCATTGGCTTTATTTCTGTTAAATAAGTAATATGTTATGTGATAGCTTTCAAATGAAGTTCTTCTAAATTTTAAGACCTGCCAACTATTATAGTGAAAACCATGAAACTCCATAAAGTGGTCTGAATTTATACTGTATATGATTCTCTAAGTGCACTGTATTGGCCATTGGTTTGTGTTTTAGGAATCATTCATTCATTCATTTTCTTTTCAGCTTAGTCCCTTTATTAATCTGGGGTCACCACAGCGGAATGATCCGCTAACTTATCCAGCATATGTTTACGCAGCGGATGCCCTTCCAGCTGCAACCCATCACTGGGAAACATCCATACACACTACGGACAATTTAGCTTTCCCAATTCACCTGTACCGCATGTCTTTGGAACTGTGGGGGAAACCGGAGCACCCGGAGGAAACCCACACAAACACAGGGAGAACATGCAAACTCCACACAGAAATGCCAACTGACCCAACATCCTTCTTGCTGTGAGGCGATTGTGCTATCCACTGCGCTGCCCTGTTTTATGAATCACCTCAGTTATATATAGAGATTTTTTATATTGCGACCTAAAGCTTGAATAGGCTTAGAGTAGAAAAACAGCAAATTTCCATTTTTTTGGGTGAACAGTCTTTCTAAAATGAAGAGTTTGGCCAGCAATGGCATAGAAGTACCATTTGAGTATCTAACAACACTTCAGTTAACAGGTCTTAAAATAACTTTCCACAACACACAAATTAAAGGTCCTTTTAGGCAACAACTGCTTAAATATGAACTTAGCGTTTATGGAAACTTAAGATTCCACAAAAAAAAAAAAATAATAATAATTAAATAAAATTTTTAGATGATTAATAGGTTCCTTACTATAAGTAATAAACTGTTTTCTTAAGAACAGAAATGTTAGTTGGGAAAACCACTAGTACTGCACCAATAGCATTGCTTTAATAATGAAAAAGAAAAAAACCAATGGGGTAGTGCTCTAGAGTCTGGGATGGAGCAGACAGATTAAACAATGCCAGGAGGCTTGGAGCAGAGCAGCGATGGTCATGCCAGGTAGTGAAAACCCTTGGAAGAGGCACTGCAGACCACAGATACTGGAGAGTAGTTGTCTCACCAGCAGCAGCCTGACGGAGGACACCAGCAGCCAGGGACTCAGTGGGCAGGGGAGGGACAAGATACAAGCCCAAAAACAGAAGCTAAAACACCACGACAACGAAATACAAACAAAACAAAGAGAAGTTAGACTTACGAGTAACAAGTGAAATATAAAACCAATAAAGAAACTAAACACTTAAGCTACAATATTAAAAATCAAACAAGATAATATAAATACTTAGGACACACAATCACTCACACACTCTCGTTCAGACTCAAAGAGTAACTGCAACATGTAACTGTGAACTGGTGAAGTGATGAGGGAAGAGAGCACATTATAAAGGGTGGAAAGAACACGAGGACCAGGTGGAGACACTCAGACTAATGAGGACTGGATGAGGACTAAACAAGGGGGCGTGGCAGCTGGAAACAAGGAGGGAAGAACTGAGGAGCACATGGCGGACACAAACACAGGTTGAGCCATGTGTTCAGACACAAGATAAACATAGACACATATAATGTAGACAACACAGATAGGACAGGCAAGGATGGACTCTGATAAAAAAAAAAAAAGACTTTTGCTGCTTGTTCAAACGCCTAATTTAAAATGAGTTGAAACAACACAATTCTTAGGTTATTATTTGGAACAACTTTATTGCTTTATGCTCAATCCACTTAAATTAGTAAAAATGATTAAAGTTAACTTAACTTGCGTTGGAACAACATGAAGGAATGGTATGGAAACCAGCATTTTTTACAGTGTATAACCTTTATTTTTAAGAATATAGTGGAATTTTGTTTTAACGTCTTTGAGAAAGTTTTCATAGACGTTATATGTTATTCACAAAACCATATGTCATAATAAAGAACTTTTATTTTTAAGTGTACTCAACAAACCCATCAATTGAAATATAGTGTATGAACCTTCAAGCCCAAAATATGAGCATCAGCCACAGTGATGCCTGCTTTAACAGACACCACTGATAAGAGCAACGAAGCAGGCCATGTTTGACATATCCAAATATCACAGTGACATGTGGTTTGGTTTGTCTTCTGACAAACATGTCAAAGAACACACACACACTTTCATTCATCTCAGCGTTTCGTGATTCAGACAACAACATCTGCCTCTGCCATGCTAAACGGGGGAAAAAATAACTAAATCAAGCTGTCTCTCAAGCATGCATATGTGAGAGAACAGCAGGGTCTTGTTTCTGTCCACTTCAAACCACTTTCATCTCTGGATATGCATTGTCCCTGCACGGAGCACATCTCTGTTTTGAAAGCGATCTACAGGGCTGAGGTGTCATGTACCAACAATTCCTGACAGCCAAATGACTTGGTGATGGTTTTTTTTGGAGGAAAGTGTAGATACATTGAATGAACATAGTAACCAGGAAGCTCTTTTTAATTTTTTTTTTGCTCAAATTAAGTTGACATCAAGCATGAAGGAAAGAGGCGACATATTTGCTAAAGGCCATAGATTATACTTAATGTTTTACACCCACAACAGTTGTGTGCCATTCAAGATTTTAATGGAAGATGTCTTTTTAAATCCTTAAATTGAATTTAACAGAATGTAGAACTTTTCCCAGTGATGGGTTGCAGCTGGAAGGGCATCCGCTGCGTAAAACATATGCTGGATAAGTTGGCGGTTCATTCCGCTGTGGCGACCCCAGATTAATAAAGGGACTAAGCCGAAAAGAAAATGAATGAATGAATGAATGATGGAATGCAGAACTGTCATTCTTATTTAGTGCAGAATGCAAAACTAAAATAGAATAATATTTAAATAAAAGGTTTTATAATAATACATTTTCTGTTTTTTAATTAACTAAATAATTCATTAACAAATGTTTAATACTTTTGCATTCACTTTTTTTTGTCACCATTCCGGAGCACCCGGAGGAAACATACGCCAACACAGGGAGAACATGCAGTACAATATATTACATGAAGAATTTTTCCAAATATGTTTTTTGCAGGTGACATTTCAAAAATGTCTCTGTATTGTGTTATGTTTTTGGAGTAAGTTAACAGTACTCATATAGATTAGTTTTTTTTTTTTACTCAAACGGTTTGAGTTGCCTTAACTTATTGGGTTTTACAGTACTCAGTTGGTTCAAGTTTTCTTCATGTATTGGGTTTTACTGTGCTCAAATTGCTTCGTTTACTCAAATGTATTAAGTTCACAGTACTCATTAGGGTTAGTTTTTAAACTTAAAAGGTTTGTTACAATTGGTTTCCTCAAATGGTTTGAGTTACCTTAACCTTTTGGGTATTACAGTGTATTATTATTTAGTACTTTCAACAAAACGACCCTGGCCACAGTATTTAAATAATGTTCTGGTAATTTTCTTCTAGGATAGCATCCATTAATTTTACAGGCGTTTCTCCAAGAAGTCAAGCCCGTCTCCCGGGAAGCCATCGGCTGATCTCTTTATGCAGCTCAGAGGACAGAGCCATCCCGGGAGACGCTTGCTAATACCCAGAGTTGGACTACCGTCCATTTGGCCATTCAAACCAGGCACAGACCTGGACCTTTTCATCCAGGCTAGCACCTACTTGTGCTGCAACAGGGATTATTTGTCCCGATAGGTTATTAAACAGGTTATTAAACAATTTTTTTTTTCTTCAGGAATTCAGAGTCATCCGTTGGTTCGAGCGGCCGTGCCCCCTGGCTCTTTCCCTTGACAGGCTGCCATGGCAGTGTCCTCCTGCTGGTTCCCTCCTGGAAAGGAGAGACAGTAAGACCGGTTAGCTAACATCATATGCACTGCTGTTCACATTCATGCCAAAGAGGAACTGACTTACCAGGGGTAACCCGGGACTGTCTGCCCTCTTGCGCCCCTTCCTTGGGTGGCTTTCTTTGTCTGCCGCCGGCTCCTCCTCCTTCTCCTTCTTCTCCTCCTCCTCCTCTTCCTCTTCCACCAAGGCTCTCTCGAAGAGTCTGTGGTGCTCGCGTGCCTGCAGCGGGCCAAGGTGAAGTGGGTAGAATTTATCCGAGGTTGAGGTGTCGTGACACATGAAGTGCGCCACCTTTCGGCGATCCTCTGAAGAATGTGCATTCTTTGCCTGCATCAGAGAGAGACAGACAGAACCTTTTAGGGTCAGAGCCGCTGGCAGTCGTGTGGCTCCAAGGGGGGGTTACATGCATACTCACGTGCGTTGCAATGGCTGTCAGGACACCAGTGAAGGTGGGTCTCCCTGGAAGCCCCATGCTGCACCACGCAGATTGAAAGTACTTATTCAGGGCCTTGCAGGGACTCGGTCTGAAAGTAAAAAAAAAAAAAAGACGGCCTGTCTCCCACCCGGGAGACCAACCCGCAGGTTCAAGAACCTCTGAAACCAGTTGTATTCCTCTTTGTTGAGAGACAACTGGGCAGCACCGAAGGCTTGGTTTGTCTTATGCGTGGTCCAGCATGGAACAAGCAGAGGCACAGCGGCCGGATGAGTGAGCGAGTGAGTGCATACTACCGGTGCCCCCCACCCGCAGAGCCAAGGAGTCACACTCACGTTGATGACGTAAGGCAGACTCGTCCAGGCTTCTGGAGGCCTCCTCAACCTCCTGGATGGTCAGATTCTGGAACACGCCACAGCGGTGTCCAGAGATGGAGGTCAGGTAGCCCATCAGGAAGCCATAAAACCGCCACTGCTGCCTGGTGTCTGGGTTGGACTCGAGGTTAGCTGGCAAAGGCAGGATCCTTATCAATTAGACAGATTAGACTCTTGCAACTCAAACTTCAAGCAACGTGAATGGCTGAACCGAAAGCTGTTGGTGCCCCAGAGCAGAAACTACAAAAAAAATGTCCGTACATACCATCACCCCTCCAAGGCGGAGGGCATGGTGGGTATGGACTTTTTTTTTGTAGTTTCTGCTCTGCAGCACCAACAGGTCTCGGTTAAACCGAATAGGGGGAGGCGGAGGGAAGACATTGACCGACTTGAACACTCACCTAGAAGGGCAGGGATTTTTCTGCCAGCAGTCTGGTGACAGCGTACCAGGCTGGCCTTCGAGGTTAACTTGCCTTCTTTAGCCTGCTTGGTCCTCACCTCGTGTTCCACGACGGTCCAGTGCATGCCACGATTCAGAGCTCTGACCTCCCTTTTTATCAGGACCAGGGCGGTGCTGGAGAACCGGCAGGAGGCCGGCGGCGTTTCCGAGAGATAATCTAAGAATTGGCTACATTCTTCAGGTAGTGCTGCCAGGTGGGCTCACCAGCTGTGCAGACCAGGCTTGGATTCGCGCAGCCTGATTGAGAAAAAGGAGGCTCGCTAGGTCGCCGTGCCCTTTCGCCATTTACCCCAGGAACGCCTTGATCCTTGTCAGCTTGGACGTCACGTTGTTTCTCAAGCAGGCAGTGGGGTTGCCGCCCAGCTGGAAGCCCTCGAACTCTTCCAAAAACTGGTCTGCAAAATGGGGATGAAAGTCAAAAGTCAGCCGTAATACATCAGGAGGCCTTGCCTCCTCCTCCTTTTTTTCCCCTTTTCGGGGGAACCATGGAGGTTCCCCAAGACGGACTTGATTTGGAAAGGAAACCCAGTAACCATCGCACCATTTCGGGGGGCAGCTTCACTGCACCAGCCGTGGGAGACTTTACACAGCTTTTTTTTGTGGGGGTGTGCGCGCCTGGCAGGACTGAACAAGACCGGGGGGGAATCAGTAACCCCCCTTTACTTTACCCTTTTTTTGGGTATGTTTCAGAGATCAGCCGGGATGGGGGGCCGGCCAGTCTGCACGCACCGCCCTTCTCTGTTTCACCCTGTCTGACTCTACGAGCCCACCCAACCATCCCCTCCCTCCACACCTCCCCCCCTGTGCAAGGGGGCAGAAGGGGGAAAGGGGACAGCGCGGGCCGAGACCAAGAGGGGATAAACCCAAGAGCGAGCAGACAGGTGCAGCGGCAGACACGCGAGGGATCAAACCGGACGGGCCACCTGTGTATCCTGCAGATGGAGGCGGGGGGTTTGTGTGTGGAGGCACACCCCCCCTGAGAGCACGCCCAAGGCGGGGAAGGAATCAACCACAACTCATAGAGAGCCCCACCCCCCCACACATGTTAGGAGGGGGGCCGGAGCAGGTGCCTTCCCCTGGGGCATGTCAGACAAGCTCCAATCGGTCAGTGAGTGTGTGCGTGAACCAGGCAAAGGTCTGCCAGAACCTAAGTCCACAATTTCACGCGTCATTAGATTCCTGACGGCAGGTCAGAGACAACCGGGGGTCCGGCTCGCACCTCCAGGCGCGGGACGTCCCAACGCCTAAGCCGGGAACGAGGGGGGGGGGGGCTCCTGGCGGGCACAGCCTGGCATCTTGGGCCAGATGAACAACCCAAGCGGTGAACATTGCCACCCGCCTGGTTCCAGAGAGGGAGCCTGCCAGAAAGACCCACCATTCCCCTTGTTCGACTTGGTCACTCCACTGGCTCTCGCCCGAGCCAGCTAGCCCAGGGACCAGTCACCCTTTCTGGGGTACGTCTCAGCTCTTAAGACCCCCTTTCCGGACCATACCCGAACTGAGCCTACCTCTAGCTGGGGACCATCACCTTTTAGGGCAAGTAAAAGCCTTGCAGGGGTCCCTGGAAATACACCTGTTCTCCAACCACGCCCAGGCACCCAACACTTAAGCACAGGAACACTGACTTTGCTAAACGCACAAGCCAGCCATATGTGCCATTGGTGCTCCAAAGGGCCTGCAGCTTGCTGCGTTAAAGTTGGCTCCAGTGCACCAACCTTTCCCAGTTTTACAGACCTTGCCATGTCCGAGTTCCAAGGTAGCTCCGGTGCACCAACCTTTCCCAGTTCTACAGACCTTGCCATGTCCGAGTTCCATGGTAGCTCCGGTGCACCAACCTTTCCCAGTTCTACAGACCTTGCCATGTCCAAGTTCCAAGGTGGCTCCGGTGCACCAACGTCCAACTGGTTCCACCACTGAATGGCATCAGGGTTCCTGCCTGATCCTGTTACACCAGCCGTGGGTTGGCAGGGATTGGGCACTCTTTCTGGGGCAAGCTTGCCTGGCTGAGGGCCCCTGAGTCTGGGTCTCTGGGGCTCCTTCCCCACCGTACCAACACACCCACCAAAAGCTTGCGGGGGAATCGGACACCCTTTCTGGGCCGTCGCATGAGCTCCAATCGTGTCAGTGAGTGTGAACCAGGCAAAGGTCTGCCAGAACAATTTCCACAATTTCACGCATCGTCAAAATTCAGATGGCAGGTCAGAGACAACCGGGGGTCAGGTGCACACCTCCAGGCGGGGACGTCCCAGCGCCTAAGCCGGGAACGGGGGGCCTCCCGGCGGGAAAAGCCTGGCGTCTTGGGCCTGGATGAACAACCCAAGCAGTGAACATTGCCACCCGCCTGGTTCCAGAGAGAGAGCCCTCCAGAAACACCCATCATCCCCCAAGAATGGACTTAGTCATTTCAAAAAAGACCCACCATCCCCCAAGAATGGACTTGGGGGATGGTGAATCCGTTTCAGAAAGACCCACCATCTCCCGTCCATTTTGACTTCCTCCATTTAAGTTGATGTAATGAGGTATTTATTAACGCATTACCTTCAACACTGAGTTCAAAACTCTTTTCAAATGATTATTTCATTTGATAAAGTTGACTGTTGGGTTTTACAGTATAATAATAATAATAATAATAATAATAATAATAATAATAATAATAATAATAATAATAATAATAATAATAGCCTCGGCTGGGTCAGTTGGCATTTCTGTGTGGAGTTTGCATGTTCTCCCCGTGTTGGCGTGGGTTTCCTCCGGGTGCTCCTGTTTCCCCCACAATTCCAAAGGCATGCGGTATAGGTGAATTGGGTAGGCTAAATTGTCTGTAGTGTATGTGT
>CAIGQW010000596.1:4005498-4019209 GCA_903798125.1 Danio choprae
GGTAAGCTAAATTGTCCGTAGTGTATGTGTGTGAATGAGTGTGTGTGGATGTTTCCCAGTGATGGGTTGCAGCTGGAAGGGCATCCGCTGCGTAAAAACTATGCTGGATAAGTTGGCGGTTCATTCCGCTGTGGCGACCCCAGATTAATAAAGAGACTAAGCCGAAATGAAAATGAATGAATAAATGAATGAATGAATGAATGAGTAATAATAATAATAATAATAATAATAATAATAATAATAATAATAATAATAATAATTATTATTATTATTATTATTATTATTATTATTGTTATTATTATTATTATTATTATTATTATTTTATTTTATTATTATTCCACTGTCTGAAAATCTTTTTATTAAATTCCTTATCCTTCCATACCATTGATAAACATTCTGTAGAATGAGAACAATTTGATTCAAATAAAACAAATGAAAAATAAATGAAAATTTTTTTTTTTTATTCAGAAATTTGCTCAACATGGCCTACATACAAAAACACCACATTTCAGCAAAACTTGAATCAGAGTTCTTACACTCCTGCAAGCTACTACACATTCTCATCTCTTACGCATTCAGAGCCTTAAAAAGTCTCTCTCCTCCTGTTTGCTCTCAAATAATCCTTGTCAGTTTGCTCTCAAATCTGCGCATCCAT
The DNA here is from genome assembly GCA_903798125.1 of Danio choprae. NCBI lineage: Eukaryota > Metazoa > Chordata > Actinopteri > Cypriniformes > Danionidae > Danio > Danio choprae. The sequence goes on from CAIGQW010000596.1 coordinate 4,006,154, forward strand.
TCAGAAATCAGCTCATTCTCATTGGGAGCAGTTCCCAGTGCACTCTGATAATCTGACTTTTTGTGTGTTTTTTTCTTTTTTTCTTCCAGCAGAATGTTTTCCAGAGGCTGTGTCCCATATGGCCATGAGAGCATAATCTCCCTGTGGCCTCGTTCTCCCTGGCTTTAAGCCCTCATCCATCCCATTAGTTACCAACACTGCACATCTGTCTGCAGCTGGAGAAATCCATCACTGCTGTTAATTCTCAGCAAAATAAGCAACTGAAGAATTTTCTTAACAATAAAACCAACACGCAATCAAATTTATCTCCAAACACACAATCAAATGTATTTGTCTCCCAGTCTCCCAGTTATTTGTTAAACTTATTAGTATTTTATTATTATTATTACAATCCCTTGTTGTTAATAAATAAAAAAGTATTCACTTTTTTGCTTCACTTTTTCCACATTTTCTTTTATGTTACAGCCTTATTCCAAAATGGATTAAATTCATTTATTCCCTCAAAATAAATGTCCATCTACACACATTATGCCATAATACCAATGTGAAAAAAGATTTTTTGAAAGTGTTGCAAATTGATTAAAAATTAAAAACCTGAAAAATCACATGTACATAAGTATTCACAGCCTTTGTCGTGAAGCTCTAAATTAAGTTCAGGTCCATTCTGTTTCATCATTGGACATGATTTAAAAAGGCATACACTTGTCTATATAAGGTCCCAGGGTTGACAGTGCATGTCAAAGCACAAACCAAGCATGAAGACAAAGGAGGTAGACCCTGAAATAGGATTGTCTCGAGGCACAAGGCTGGGGAAAGTTACAGAAAAATTTCTGCTGCTCTGAAAGTTCCAATGAGCACAGTGGCCTCCATCATCCATATGTGGAAGATGTTTGGAACCACCAGGACTCTTCCTAGAGCTGGCTGGCCATCTAAGCTGAGTGATCGGTGGAGAAGGGCCTTAGTCAGGGAGGTGATCAATAACCCAATGGTCACTCTTTCTGAGATCCAGCATTCTTCTGTGGAGAGAGGAGAACCTTACAGAAGGACAACCATCTGTGCAGCAATCCACCAATCAGGCCTGTATGGTAGTGAGGCCAAACGGAAGCCGCTCCTTAGTAAAGGGCACATAGCAGACCACCTGGAATTTGCCAAAAGGCACCCGAAGGACTCTCAGACCATAAGAAACTAAATTCTCTGGTCTGAATGGAGTGAATGCCAGGCGTTACATTTGGAGAAAACCAGGCCCCGCTCAACACCAGGCTAATACCATCCCTACAGTGAAGCATGGTGGTGGCAGCATCATGCTGTGGGGATGTTTTTCAGCAGCAGGAACTGAAAGACGAGTCAGGATAGAGGGAAAGATGAATGCAGCAATGTACAGAGACATCCAGAATAAAAACCTGCTTCAGAGCGCTCTTGACCTCAGACTGGGGCGACACCCCAATGACCCAAAGCACACCGCCAAAATATCAATGGAGTGGCTTCACAACAACTCGGTGAATGTCCTTGAGTGGCCCTGCCAGAGCTCAGACCTACATCCTATTGAACATCTCTGGAGAGATCTGAAAATGGCTGTACACCGTTGCTTCCCATCCAACCTGATAGAGCTTGAGAGGTACTGCAAAGAGGAATGGGCAAAAATGCCCAAAGACAAGTGTGCCAAGCTTGTGGCATCATATTCAAAAAGACTTGAGGCTGTAATTGCTGCCAAAGGTGCATCAACAAAGTATTGAGCAAAGGCTGTGAATACTTATGCACATGTGATTTTTCAGGTTTTTTATTTTTAATAAATTTGCTACAATTTCAAAAAATATTTTTTCACATTGGTATTATGGGGTATTGTGTGTAGAATTTTGAGGAAATGAATTCAATCCATTTTAGAATAAGGCTATAAAAAAATATGTGGAGAAAGTGAAGTGCTATGAATACTTTCCAGATGCACTGTAATATTGTTATTATATACACTGTATAATTATATCACACCACTCCTGTCTGTTACTTTTATGCTCCTAAGTCTAAGTTACTAAGGTGAGACCTTAAAGTTCTATCTGAGAGTACATTTATGAAAGTATGTTGTAAAAAATGTAGAGATGTTGCCAGATTCTTGTTAATTGCTCATAATTATTGTCACTGTGGATTTGCTCAGCAGACACCAAACAACTGAAATCCAATGCATATTTTGTCACTGCAGGGAGTGTATTATGAGTGGAGCCACACAGTCTGGTGCTCCATTGCTGCTGTCAGTTCATTCACTCAGAGCTTCTGCAGGAGATTTGCTGCTGCTTAATTTAAGTCTTGCGTCTAATAAAGTTTTAAAGAATATTGGGGAGGAAAAAATAAATGTGCTCTTTTTAAACATTTTTAGTTTGTAACAGTCTTTATACACTAAAACTAAAGATTCTTTATTGAGATGGTTTAATGACAGACATTTTTTTTATCCATACAACCTTTCAATTCCACAAAATGTGCTTTATTTCTGTAATGCTTATTTGTAAAAGTGAAAGTGGAGTAAACCTGTTTAAATATTTGACTAATTTGAATTTACTTCCATTTCATTTTGACTCCACGCTGTTTTATGGTTGCAGAATATGCAGGATTCAGTGTAATAAATTTGTTGCTTTTACCAAATGTAATACGCTTAACTGAAATATTATTTAAGTCACATGATTGACTACACAGTTATTTAAGTGGTATTATTATTTGACATGTTTTGTCAGTTGTTAGATATTTACATATGTGTGTGTGTGTGTGGTTGGGGGGGGGGGGGTATTTATGTTATTTAAACATAAATAAATGTTTGATATATAAACGTGTTACACTGAATGACATTCTGAATTGACCTCCTTTGACATTTCAATTTAAATTGCAAATATATGTAAACCTCTGATTTAACCAACGATCGTCAAGCGTAAGAGCTTCAAATTTCCAAACATCCCCTTTCCCCTTGTTCACAAGTGTAGAAATGTAGTCAAATTAAAACATAAAGCACAAACATCCTATTTCCATCTGATTTGGACTTCCTCCATTCAAAATCGTCCGCTACACAAGCGAATGATAAATAACCCAGTTCCCTCTCAACCACTCCCATCATCCGCGCGGCTCCAATCCGCGCTCGCTCTCCACAGTGCGCGCTGATGCCGCAGCTCCATCTACCCCCCTCTCTCTATCTCTCTCTCTCTCTCTCTGTGATAATAACACACACAGCACAGTCATGGCGACAGTGACAGTCCAGCCGCTCACCCTGGAGCGAGGTGAGTACTGACAAACACACGTTCATTCATTCTTTCGGGCTTTTGCGCTATTCGTTTCGCGGATATTTGCGTTATTGCACTTGCCTATTGATGTTTTGGTGATGTTGCCTTTTCTGTGCGGGTTGATGATGATGGTGAAGAGGATGATGAACGAAACACGCTCTGTGCTTTGGGATCCATCAGTGTGTGCGATGTTGGCGGGATTTAGATTTATTTAGGTTTATTTATTATTTAGGTTTATTTGAATAAACCACTTTATAGTAATGCTATACATGCACTTTGCTGATTCTCAAATCAACGCTTGGTTTTATGTCGTCCTTAATTCACTTTAAAGACGATTCTACAACTTCTCGGTGTCCAAAACTGAATTTAAGACTGGAATGCTTCTGCTGGAATAAAATAAAAGCGGATTTGATTATAAAGAAGCGCTAGGTTCATCTACTGTAGCCAACACGCGCGATGCTTTCTTATCCTAAAACTGTGAAAAGGGCGAAATGTGTTACAACGTGACTCAAATCATGGTGACAGACGCGTGCCTTTTTATGATATTATGATGGCAGTAACCTTGTCGTGGCTTCATTCATCATGAGCGGTCAGTGTCCGCGCTCTCAACTGTCAGAGCAGACTGAGTGGAACAATGTGGGCGCTTTAAATCGCCAACAAATGAATTGAATTTCTTTATTTTTTTTAACCCCATACGTTATACAGGAGGTCAAATCGTAGCCTGTACAACACCAAACCATTTCAAGCGTCACGGAGAGATATTTATAGAGAAATGCGATCCCTCTGGCATGTGCGCGCGGCGCGCTGTGGAAACTGCACCTATATTGCTTCAAAACTGGTAGCAATGTCCCACTGCTAAACGAATTGTGGTTTTGACTCGGATCTTAATAATGAATCAGTTGATCCGACTCATGAATCGGTCAGCGCGCTTATCCAATCAACATAAACCGAGAGCCTTCTCATTCAGACAGCTGACTGAACTTGTGAACTTATGATATACATTATATTAATGAGGTAGAAAATAAGGCGATATACAAAATTAAAGTACTGTTTGAGAATATTTGTGTGACAATTATCGTTTTTATTTTCTATAAACAAATTCATTATTTATATTCCAGGTCTTCCTCAGTGAACATGTTTTTGATAATCACAAATTCTTACTTTCGTTTTGTCTTTCTTACTATTAGAATAAAAATCTGTTCGCAAAAATGAGTGAAAATCAAAGGCTCGGCATGTTGACATGTAAAATCAACATCTATACAGAAAATACACATAATGATTTGCGTAAATCAAAAACAACTAAATAAGTTTCAGCTAAGAAACACTCAACCTTGATACTACTGATACTTTTAGAACGGGTTTATAGCTTGTGCATCAAAGGGTTAACCTTAGGTACATTTCACACCTTGGTACCACTTGTAACATGTGGTTATGAAACCCTGGTTTGGTGTGGAATTAGGACAATGTTTGCATTTGCTTCTGCAGTATTAACCTGCAATTCTAAACACGCACAGTATTAAATCAAGTCGTAGTGGAATGTTTATTTTTGTGTGCTTTGGACAGTGCATTGAAAAAAAAAATTTCAGCATTTGAGGGAACCTTTCTTTTTTAATACTGAAGTAAAACACATGCACGGAGTAAAAAAAACAGGCAGTTTAATTTTTTTCAAAGAAAAGTCTATTCATACAGATTGCAGCTTATAATACGAGAATGTGCAATGCTAAAGCCAATATGCGTTCATCCAGTCAATGATACTGACACCACAAATATGTAAACAAAGACATTAAACCAAGGTTTGGCAATGTGCAATGTGAAACGTCAGAGTACTGTATGAATTCCCATGATTACTGTTAATCCCAAGTATAGGCCATGTGAAATATTCATTCATTCATTTTCATTTCGGCTTAGTCCCTTTATTAATCTGGGGTCGCCACAGCGGAATGAACCGCCAACTTATCCAGCATATGTTTTACGCAGCGGATGCCCTTCCAGCTGCAACCCATCTCTGGGAAACATCCATACACGCCCATTCACACTCATACACTACGGACAATTTAGCTTACCCAATTCACCTATACCGCATGTCTTTGGACTTGTGGGGGAAACCGGAGCACCCGGAGGAAACCCACGCCAACACAGGGAGAACATGCAAACTCCACACAGAAACGCCAACTGGCGAGGCTCGAACCAGCGACCAGCGACCTTCTTGCTGTGAGGCGAACGTGCTACCCACTGCGCCACTGTGAGGCCCCCATGTGAAATATTTAACTAAAATTCAAGGATTTAGAATGATCAAGGGTTCAAGTGTGGAAAGCACTGTTTTACTATAATTAAAGACTCAGTTTACACTACACACAGTTCAGTCATGATATTGGCAACTGATGCAACCAATCAGAACATGGATAGTAGATATAGGACATACAGAAAGCTGCACCGTTCCTGTTTGTCAAGCTCAATTAGATTTTCTTTTTCCACAAAGATTCAATATGATCCTATAGGTACCACCATAGACAATATAAAACATTTTCACACTCCTGAGTCTATGGAAGCGGGCTATGCCCCTATATTTGTATTGATGTCAATGACTATGAGTTCTCCAGGCTTATAAAAAAGTATACAACAAAAGCTGCAATGGGCTCCAGGAGCTCTTATTCATTTATTTCATTCAAAAAGAACACCCAGGAACAATTACATTTGAGTGGAAACAGATTCATTTTGCTGACATATTTTGAGCATCGCCAGAAACCTAAAGTAATTGTTTTGCTTAATGATAGCACATTTAAACAGACAACTTTATGACAGCAGGAATCCGAAACACCACAGGCTTCACATTATTCAACATCTCCTGCAATAAACCTGCTGAGCTTGAGGTTATACGAGGATAGCGAGGAGCCTGAGTTGTAGTTATAATTTGATCATAGAGAAAATAACCTTGTGCGACCCTTCGTTTTGGGTGCGGCCGGTTAACTGAAGGGTTGTGATACCTTCCTGCAATTGTATTTAAATAACATATGTCCAAAGATAAGAACAGCTCTGTGTGAATATTCAGTGCGTAATCCAGGACATATGGAGGTGTCACTAATGTCAAGCAAAGTAAAATCAACAAGATTTTACCAACATGTGTACAGCACAGACGCCTAGTCTCGTAAGAAGGGAGATCTTAGATAAGGAAGGAATGCTTGTGTTTGGAAAACAGAACTGTACAAGAGAAGGAGAGTTTCACAGCTGGGAATGTCAAGTTTTTGTAGAATCTGAAGACGACTTTACAGTGTACAGCTCTTGCTAACTTCATTCAGAGATAGACAGGCCATTAGGAGGTCAACTGCTTTTTTCTGTTGAATTGTTGACTTATTAAAATGCTGTTGAGAAACCAAATTTGGATGCACAGGCAAAGAAAATGTATAGAAGAATATGGGGAAAATTTGAAATACCACTGTGTTGAGTGTATAAACTTATATAGTTGGTGAAAATCAGCAAGTCAAAAGAGTAGCATGTCCAAATTTATACTATCAAGCTTGACAAGAATGAGCTGCGTCTGAAAGTGTAGCGACATCTCTTGTGCAAAAATGATTTCAGAGCAACATAACTGTTTAATGATCAACAACTAGGTTGAGATATAACTTGGTGATAAATAAGTGAAAATGTAATTACTACAGAATTGATTTGTCAATAAATGATGCCGAAAAGAAAAAACGCTGGTCAAAAAAAAAATTCTGTACAAACAAAAGGACCACTAATGATGCCCCCTCACCAGAACAGCAATGGCACAGAGAGTAAGGGGCTGTTTACACTAGTGTGTTTTCATTTTAAATTGCATAAGTTTTGTTATGGTTCCACCTGGCATCCACACTATAAGCAGAGCTGAAAAAATGCTGAAGACTTGTGTTCCGTTTCAGTATAGACAGCCTTTGGTGGGGTAGGGGGGGATTGTGTTTGTGTGTGCGTTTTCACTCCTCACTCAAAATGTACTAAATGCAAACCTTTGAAATTGGAGGCTTGACTGTCCACAATCTTTCTCTGGTTTCCTGAACTATTGCTAATCATGGCCTGATTCCCCAAGGCCCTCTCATATGACCATTATACAACTGGTAGGCAGCAAATACAGGTGCCTGCAAAACATGTGCTTCCAAAGTGAGCATAAACGACCATCTATTATGCATTTTACAGTTTATAGTGTGGACGGAGATGTTTTTCTGGACTGAAGTTAAAATGCCAGTCGGGACAGGAGCATTTTCATTCTAAGTGTAAGTGCATGCTTAAAATGCTATAATAGCAGGAACGTTTGACATGATTGATTTGAGGTAACAAGTTCACCTTAGCATTTTTCACCATTATAAAACAGATCACAAAGGCATTTACTTTAATTATAATAGTTTTAAATATGTAAATAAAATGATTAATGGATATGTAAGCAAGTGTTTGTGGTTATGGTTAGATGTGCAGGCTTTATTGTCCCAATAAGGTGGCATCCACTGCATATTGTTTTTAAATGAAGCTTTAATACTGAGGTGCAAATATTGTATAAAAAACATCTAAATATACTTATCGACAAAATATATCGTTAGTTTTATTGCACAAAGTATAAATAGCAAAATGCTAAGAAAATACTGTTTCTTATAGTGCAAATATCCACTGCTTTATTTTTTTAGCTAAGCTGTCAGAAATGAAATGCACAGAACTGTGGGATATCAAAGGTATTGAAGCATACATCTACGCTGCCTTCAAAAATTGATCAGATGAAGGTATCTCAGGAGGCAGGAAGTGAAGCTAGATTAGGATTCAGATGTGCCTTGATGTCTTCCTACTCTGGAATGCATCCTTCAAAGGCAGCAGTTTTCAACTTTCATACACAGCCTGTGGTGTGAAGCAGGGCAGTAGAGCGAGTGTTAATGAGAAACACCTGTGCGTCAAACTGATCTCGAGTCCCACAGAGAAGTGAAGGACAAGAGAGGACCAGGTCTGGGACGTTTTATTACTATACTGTATATTAAGGGGTTGCATTGATGTTTATGTCTTTACTCAAGTTCTTTCTTCCCAGGTTTCGAGACAAACAAATTTCTAAGTTCAGTTAAGAAGGAGACCAGAAAACAAAAACAAGTCCCTCGCTGTTTTCTCTCCTCCTAACATTCTTGCAGAGTTCCTCTGTGAACTAACCCACACATAGTGCAGGGCAGTTGAGTCAAAAAGCAAAAAAGTAAACAAAACATTTGTGAGTGAATTTGGACATGGATGTAAATAGCATCCACCAGAGAGCACCCTCTTGTAGATCATTTCACGAGTGAAAAAGGAATATGTTTATTTGGCGTGCTGTCTGGGGAGAGGGCTCAGAGCGCAGAAAGACACCCTATATTGTGCTATTCCCAACACAGGCTCATTGTGAATGTGGATACCCCTGTCTACATTTCTGGAGAGCATGAATTATGTAGCCAGAGGTACGTATGGCTGCATTTCGTCTTTAAAAGGAACGCTACGGGGCAGTATGATGCCGCCAACGGCTTCTGTTCCTTTAAGCGCTACCAGCTGACCGCTTACCTCCATACGGACTGCTTTTCTGGTGTTACTAGTTTGCCCAGTAGCTCGCTGCGTACGCCGATGGACTTGGAACGTGGAGCTGAGTTGACTTCGACGATGGGGTTTGAGTCCAGTGAAGAACAGTTCCAAAAACCAGGTAAAACAAAAGTAAAAAAATAAATTAATTAACAACAGGCTGAAAACGTGGTGAAATCATGTGGCCGCTTTTTCTAGACTGCTTTTAAAAAAACTATTGGTTGGGTTTAGCTGTTCAGCTGACCTGGTTGCGCCCTCTGGTAGATTTATGCAAGAAGAGGATGCGCAGGAGAAATTTGAGATCACCAAAAAGTGTACACAGTGGCCTCTGGTGGATTTGCAAAAACAAAAACTGCAAGCAGACGTACCTCCAGTTACATATTTTGCTGTTCCCAGAAATGTAGACCTGTGTACGTATTCTTAATGAGTCTGGGTGGGCTATTCACTTTTTCAGGAGAGAGAGAGATATAGTAGGGGTCGGAGCGCAGTTTCTAGCCCAGTCTCATAATGCTTCCCGCACTCCAAATTGCTCCAAAAACTTCCCGCAGTAGAAATTGGGTTTTAAGATGTGAAGTTGGGGTTGTGGAGGGATGCTGAAATTGAGAGATAATGGAGGTAGGACAAGTTTGATTATTCATATAGGTTTAGTCTTATGCTGATTGGATAATAGAATGATTGTCAATGATGAATTTGCCTTGTCAAAACATCTGTGCATGCTCATCCCGAAGTTTGTTTATAAAACATCACTTTGTCAATGGATGTACACTCAAAATGAAAGTGGACTTTGGGTATATAAAATGTAGGCAATAAAGTTGGTTATTTAGAATTTGGCCAACCCCAGATATAGTGCACTATATATTGAATTTGAAGTGGTTTCTGACACCTTTACGTTTATATGACTGTAGGAGCCTCCTTTTTCTTCTAGATCAACTTTAGTAACTTGTTAGCGGTAATTAAACTGTATGCAAGCTGTTTTTGTTGTGCTCCTGACGATAAGTGCTGGACCCGGCTGCAATTGCACCCTCAACATTTCTGAAAGTGTTCAATTATACATTGCAATATCTCTGTATCTTGGAGCAAAAAGTGTAACTATAGGAAAGATCAGCATTTACTGTATTTACTGACATTTTGTAAAATCTAATATTGGTTTCTTTTTTGAATAATGTAATCTGAGAATCACCTTAAACTAGACTCACCTTAAAATAGAATGTTCATTAATATCCTTTTATTAATAAGTCTCCTGCCAAATGTCCTCACAAATTTCCACTTCTAGTTCATTCTCTCACATTAAAAGGTTTTTTAAAGGTTGTAAAAATGGTTGCATGTACATTACCAAATTGATGCCAGCTTTATTTACACCGTTTTTTGACCAGAAAAACACATTGATTATGGTCCCTTCAGGATTATGCCAGGAAACCCTGCATCTCCGGTTTATTTTTTAAAGCATTGCTGTAATTTTGTCTGTGGTATCAGAATTTAAGGAGTTCCAGCCCAAACAAGCATGGAATTGATTGAGTATTCACTCCCACAGTTAAATGGTAGTGTCACTCCCAAAACTATGCGCTGTGAGTCTTTATGCTAGGCCACAGTATACAACAATTTAATCAAATCTGTAAAATCACAAATATAAATCAATCAAATATGCCTCCACTTCTAAGTGTTTTGACAATCAGTAAGTCAATATAACTATGTGCGATTTAATTATTGAACCCTATTTAATTATTGAATTATTGAAATTCCTCTCAAACAGTTGTTCCAGATAATTGCTTTTCCTCTGCAATGCAAAAGCAGTACTGCAGATGATTAGATAGTTTTTCCAGACTGTTTTTAGGTCACGTTGCATGCTTCATTCTACTGAAATGGATTTATTTATTTTCAAGATCTTAGAATGAACTTGTCATATTGATTTTGGTCTGAAGTCCTCCTTTTTTATTCAGAAAGGCAAAATTCATCCGAGCACTTCGCTAAATGAAACACGAAGTCTTCCTATTTGATATGCTAGCATTTGATCACATTTCTACTGGAAGATTTTCTGACAATATTGATCTAAACCAATATCATGCTATCAAGGTACTTGATGAAAAGCTTTGAATGCAATCGCCAACCACAGGATGGTTATGCAAATTATATAATGTACCATCAAGTTATATTGCATAAAATAGCAGTGATATAATCTTGCCTCTAGGCGAAATTGTTTCGGAACATTTTCTGTCCACTTTAATCCATCCGTTTGAAGATAAAAGCTCAGACCAGCAGCCTGAGATGGAGATCAAGGGATCATATCTAAGACTATTTTTATTCGCACAGGACCGTCAGTGTCACCAGTAATTGTGTGTATGAAAAAGAGCGGTCTGGGAAGACATGCAGACACTGGTATCAGGCAGACATCTGGAACGAACGCTCTGTGAGGTCATTTGTGCAGGACTTCTGTTAGTTCGCCGTCTGAGCTATTATACTGCCAGGTGATTTATGTGCCCTTTGCAGCCGGGAATGTCACAGTTGGGCCAATTACTGATAATTCACTGGATTTGATAAAGTGAGGTCCTAGGATATGAGCCGGACACTGGAGGTGGGTTCTGCTTTGTCTCTGCACCATCTCCTGATGTTTTGGCAGGCCTGCTGTCTGGAGACCAGCAGTTTTCTTCAGGTTTGCCTGACCCATAATGAATGCCCGTCTGATTCTGGAAAGCAGCAGATGGCTAGCACTCCCTCCAGCAATCCATTCTGGCATGTAAAATGATGAAGACAATGCACTCTTTGGGAAAATTTTTCTGTTAGAGATGAGTGAAACATAGTCTAGAAGTATTTAGCCTGACTTGGAGCACATAGCTTTTACTCCTAAGTGAATGTTTAATATGTAACAAAAAATAGATAAGGACATTATTAACTTTCTTTTTTATTTGAGAAGACTGCAGTTTGTCAGATAAAGGGGCAATTAGTAGGTTGTAATGACTTTTTAGTGTGAACAGCTTGTTATGAAACTTAAAACTAATCTAAGCAGTATATCAGATTTTCTTGTTTGGTACAGCTCAGTCTGTACTTACATTAAAATTCAGAAAAAAATGACATGTAAAAATAAATAATCGTTCCTTTTAGTTTCGCATGTGTTCAATAGTCCAACAAGGATGCCTCCTGGCACACTGCACTCTTAATCGATGCTATCAAATGCTAACATTTGCAGGTGTATGATGATCAACAGAGAGGTTCATTTACACTGTTTTATACATCTATTGTACCTCTGCAAATTAGCTTTACAGGCTATATATTCAGGCACGCTAAATTAGACATTTTGATTTATTGATAATTTCTGTGCAAGCCTCTTTGAGGTGCCATGCTTTTTTCTTATACACTCATATTTAGACAGTTGTAGGTTGAGATTTGCATGAGTAATACCAGATTCAGTCTACACTTCATTGGATTCTCAATTCAGTTTAGAATTCAACTTCAATTTCTAACCAAGTGCAGTTAAAAATGGTGCAATTCAGGTACAGTTCTTGCTTTATCTCAGGAGGTTACTTGTGCAAACTTCTGATGACTAGATATCCCAGAATGCAATGGTAAAAGAAAATCCTTGTCACAGAATGTGTTTTTTTAGAATGTAGTTGTTTAAAACTCAAACCTGTGATCAGTGTTCAAAACTCAAACATAGATCAACTGTGTTCAGAGACATTAATCTTGAGTATATCTAACAGGCATTTTTGGGCCTTATGAATCTATTATTTGTTCCCATATTATTGTGGCTGAGCGCCATGTTGCCATACTGCACTAGGTCTGATTTTGTTTGTTTGACTGAATTAAAGCCAGTCTTCATTTCTTATTGTATAAGCTTTTTCAAGTCCTACACTATTATAATTGCTATATTCATTAAAACTGACATTCAACAAAGAGGCAGGTTTGTGTATAGGTCATATTTCATTTTACTACACTTTTAGCCTTTTTATCGTAGCCCCCTATGTAAACGGCATATGCACATACTGACTGAACCACATATTCATATATTTAAAAATTTTCAATAAATATCAAATGACACTTTATATATTTTGTTTTGATGTGTACACACACACACACACACACACACACACAGAAACACCAACTGACCCAGCCGCGGCTCGAACCAGCGACCTTCTTGCTGTGAGGCAAACGTGCTACCCACTGCGCCACTGTGAGGCCATATATATATATATATATATATATATATATGTCCTGTTATAGATAGATAATGTCCTATTTCTTCAGCATGTTTTACACATTTTAC
>CAIGQW010000596.1:4019609-4033244 GCA_903798125.1 Danio choprae
TATATACAGTAAAGATAATCCACTTCCCTTAAAACCTTACACCTTCCCTTAAAAGTATTGTTTTATGGCTATAAATGTAAATAATTGCTTTATTTTATTTGTGGTTTCATTGTTAATATACAGGGAGAGTCGACTGACTAAACTACACTGATCCATTTGAAAAAATGCTGGACTTCCTACTCTCCAGTCGAACTGCAAATTTCAAACTACCAAAGATTCAAGCTCTGCATACTTAGTATTAAAAAAACAATTAATGATTTTAATAAATGTAATCTTATAAAAACTTATAAAACTTTTCTGGAGCAAGAAATGGTGATTTGTATCTATGTTATAGTGGAAAATAGTAAAAAAATACAAAAAGACTAGTATAAAAATATCAGTCCTTAATATAGGCGTCTTTCACATTTGTGAGCTTTTCTATACACAGGTATTATTACTGTCATATTTACCCACGAGACCCTCAACCCTCTGCAGTTAGGTTATACATGCAAATTATATTTCGCTACACAGGCAGAGCAAATTGTATGACAGCAGGGAAATTCTCGTTTAAATACAATACACACAATGCCAGTCACAGCTTCAGTCTTCAACACAGAAAAAATCATCCGTTACGCTCTCAGTCCTCGATATTGAATTGTGGGCATGCTATGTGTATTCTTGCCACAGTCTGCAACAGAGATCGATGTCTTTGTTATTAAATCCTGTCTTCAAAAGGAAACATCCAGTGCTGAGAGATGTGAGTTTCGGTCTCAGTCTGGTCACTTCTTTAAACAAACAAAGTCTTGCAGCACTTGATTTGCAGTATTGAGGTTTCTTTGTCCGTCATATGTATTATATTGAGTTTCACAGTATTTTTGCTATATTTATAAAACAGTTCTTCCTACCTTTGAAAGCACTACAGCATCCATCTGTGTTAAAAAGGTAGATTTTTAATTTATACAACCTGTCTTGTACTTAAAAGGTTTTGTGCAAATGTGAAGATCAATTTATTTTCACCTGTTGCTCCTAAACTAATGGATTCATCTATAGCTTCAAAGTAATTAATATAAATGCAAATGACTTCTAAAAGACTGCACTGTGAATACTAAATATAAATTCCAATATAAAACCTGGTCTACTGTTGGCCAAATTCAAATCATCCTAATGAATGTGTAACTGTGTTTGAATAGTGGGTGGTAAAAGAGGGTCCCGAGAGGAAAGTTGCATTGCTCTTTAAAAGACTTTAGAACTTAATAAAGCTCTCAGTTGCATCACTTTTACAGTGAGTATCAACCTTATCTGACATGATTCTCCAAAAATTCCATAGAATTAAAAAAACAAACTACACTTCTATCTTTAAATGTCCAGTGAAGGACTTTTAAATGTGCTTTTTTTATTCTATGTTTAACGTAATCTCTGAAACATAAAGATAGAGTAGCACATATAGGTCCTCCCCTTTTCAAAAAACAGCCAATAGCGATTAGTCTATAGCACAACTCTGCCTGTGTCAGTCTATAATTATATTACTGAGGCTGACTCACCATTTCTCTATGTTAAAATAAAGTCCCTGCGTAATTCAAATGGGTTCGATAGGTTTTGTGGTCTGTGCCGACATGTGCAAATAATCCATTCTGTGCTGTCGTCTCTCTGGGTTGAAGCAGATAGTGGTTCACGTGACATTAACACACAAGCAGTCTTCAGTCACTCAAACTAAATCATATTTACACTGTCTGTATCCCCATATACTGTGGTACTATCCACTAAATAAAAACATACACTGAGCATAATAGATTGTGTGACAAACCTCAAACTTTGAATGTTTACATCGTCAAAATGCAAATTTTGTCACTGTTTAGGAGCACATTAGCTTGTCTAAGATAGTGACACTAACAACTAAAAATCCTTTTGAATTTAGAGGGACTTAAAATAGACCCAACTTGAAAGCATCACCCACATTTTTTCATTTTATTTTATTATCCCTTCAATCTAAGGTGGATTTCTGTTTTTAGCTCGTTGAAGCTGCGGTTTTAGCTGGTTTAAAATGGTCTCAAACCTAGTCAGGCTAATGTAAAACTATTTTTGCTGGACTTCCAGCTGAAAATTGTTCAAAATTCTTCTCAATCCTGCTAATAAGCCTGCTGGGAAACCTAGAGCAGCATAGTTTTATTTTTCAGCAGGGGTAACAGTACATTTAGTTTGTAGGAAGAATGATGAAATCTCTGACTTTTAGTATCTCTACAGACTCATACTTTACAGTCTTCTACAGACTTTACAGACTCTGCTTCTGAGAATACAGGGGTCTCCAGTCGTCTCCATTTCATAGATGTCAAAAGTAGAGGAATTCAAGTGAAGTCTGATTGATACATACAGTAAATCCGTAATCACCACTTAAAACAGAAAAGCTGTTTGCAATGAGAAACATCTTTTTGAAAAAGTTCAAGATCTCTCACAAATGATTTAACATTTCATTGGCAGTGTTGCTGGGTTTGTATTCTCTTTGTGAGGTAAACTCAACAAAATGTCAAATTATGTTCTTCAAGCCTCAAACTCTAATTCGTCATGAAAGGATAAACTGCACTCTTAAAAATAAAGGTTCCAAATGAGGCTTACTGCAGCGAAGCAAACAACAGGGGTTATTAAAGTTTTTATTCCACTTTCATGAATGAAGTAGTTCTATTGATGTAAAAGGTTCCATTAATGGAACCATTGATGCCAATAAAGAACCTTCATTTGCACAGAGCATCTGACTAAATATGAGAATAATTCCCTATCATATTTTTTTACATTGTAATTAAAGACAAAAGACTGTGGATATTAAAGAAGTTTGTCTTTAGTACATGATCTATTGACTGTGTTCGCGAAAAAGATAGGACCATATCCCCCTCACCATTAGCAGCAATGCTGAAGGCTACAGTGGTTTGAATGGAGAGCTGGGTCACATGCCACTTTGGTACATTGTAAGGCTGAATACTCTCTAAATCTGTGCTATCTTTGACCGCCATACTTAGAGAGCCATGTGGGCAGGCAGCCCCATGTGGATTTTACATTCAAAGGTGCAAAATTACGCAATCGCTCTGGCTTTACTAGAACAGATACATAATAGTGTACTCTTTCACTCCATTGCCAACGCATTTGCAGCCCCCTCCGCTGCACTTACCGGTCTCCATGGTAATGTAGTTTAATGTACCAATCACAAACCTGGAGTGTGTACACCAGGCTCTTTAAATGTCCTGTTTATAAGCCAGCGCTAGTAGACGTGACGTAAATCCCAGGCTAGATCCATGCAGGGCCCTTCAAATCTGACAGATTTAGCTCCCGGAATAACAACATAAATGTTCCTTCTAAATAATGACATGTGTCAGTCAGATGCATAAGAAAAGACTTTACCGGGATAAGACCTGTACTAATAAACCATGCCTAGGTTGGCTGTTCAGTGAAAGCCGGAGGAAAACCTGAGGCGCCACAGAGAATTAATCCTATCTGTAATAGCTGCGCATGATGCAGGAGCTTGAAATGCTTTTAGAGGCTTTTTCATCTCATAATGCTGTAAATGGATACATTTATCTTCTAAATGCTGTTCCGTGTTCCCTCGAAGATATAATCATTAACAATCTCCACACATGCATTACCCAGTCCATTTATTTATTATAAATAAGTTTGCCCACTAAATGACATTATGGTGATTGATCTTTGGACAGTTAATAAGGCATTAGACATCATTTCCTTCCCCGAGGTTACTTCGTGTCAGCTCAATATAGTTAAAGGTGCTGTAATGTACAATTAGATAACCCCCATCGTCCCATCAAGCCAATACCTGTCAGAGTCTGCTTTCTGATTGGCTAAAAATACTCCCCTACAGAGATAATGATGTGGGAAATAGTGGCACTTTAATCAAGTTACTAAAGAGACCTCAGATATGCAATTGTAAGTATGTTGGTCATGTTCATCCTGCTATATCTGAACATGTCCCTGCTACTTTATGCTGATGGCGAGGATGCATTTAATACATCTTACAGAAAAAGCATCGCCGGCTGTCAAGCATGACAGTTAATTTAGTTTGTGTGTTTTAATGAGAGGCAAATTTGTCTTTTTAATGTTTTGCTGAGAGATTGTTGCAGTTGTCATCAGCGGCACAGTGACAGAAAGCAATTTTCTCCAACACTTACTGTAGTTCTCAGACGTGCATCACTATTCCACAACCCTCCGTAATAAAACGTCAACTCAAAATTCAAGCAAAGGTTTTCCTAAAAAATATAAATGAACATCCACAGAGAAACATCTACAATGTGGAGCTCCAAAGCCGTCAAAATAATTATAACTGCTAGAACTATAGTTAACAGTCAAATGCTGATCCATGTCTGACCTACAAAATCCCACGAAGCAATTGATTCTAGATTTTACTGATCACCATGAATGGCCCTCATACATCGATGGCGTCCTAAATGTAATGCTGATGTAAACACACTAGACTGGCATGTTTTACTGTGGTTTTACACATTTAGCATTTTAATGTGATGCTGATGTTAAAAGTAGTTAATATTTAAATTAGAAAAACACATCTCTAGAGTTTGTGTCACACATCAGTGCCACAAACTGGCTTAGCGACATCCTAATGTATTAAACGTTAAGTGTAGGTAAGGTGTGTTGTCATTTTTGTAATATGATTTTGGATCACAAAAAAAAAAAAAGTAAATCAGAGAATCTAACATCTGTGACAAATAGACCTGTGGCATAAAAAATGCTCTGCTGCTTTCGTACCGCGTCACGCTCGTCTCTTAATGCAATTGTTTCAGTGCTCTCATTTTGCATTGATGGCTTACAGCCTTACTCTGCTTTACACAACCATGATGATATGTATTGAATACTTTAGCTCATCTGTAAACACGATTTCCGCAGGAGCCTCATAGGATGTAATGAAGACACAACTCCCATGAATCCACACTCAGTCACAACGTCATCAAAATACGCCTTTGTTTGTTGTGAATACACACCCTCTAGTGGCGAAAATGGCATACTTTGCTTTTAACAATCTTTGAGATAAAGATAATGTCTATTTGACATGAGTGGACAAAATTCTTATTGTTTTGTATGATTGGTGATATAATGATGAGTGTCAAATTGATAGATACTATATGTTAATTTATATAAGGTTACCTATATTTGTATTGTATCATAACACATAATATGGTAAATGTGGTATTTAATTATAGATATAAAATATCTGGAAAAAGGCAGCACGGTGGCTCAGTGGTTAGCACTGTCACCTCACAGCAAAAAGGTCGCTGGTTCAATTGATGGTCAGTTGGCATTTCTGTGTGGAGTGGGTTTCCTCCAGGTGCTCCGGTTTCCCCCACAGTCCAAAGACATGCGCTATAGGTGAATTGGATGAACTAAATTGACCTGTAGTGTATGAGTGCGTGAGTGAATGTGAGAGCGTATGGGTGTTTCCTAGTACTGGGTTGCGGCTGGAAGTGCATCCGCTGTGTAAAACATATGCTGGACATTCCTCTGTGGCGACCCCTGATGGAAAACATTCCACTGTGGCGACCCCTGATAAATAAGGGACTTAGCCGAAATGAAAATGAATGAATGAATGAATAGTCGAAGGAAAATGAATAAATGAAAAATCTGGAAATTACCACCACAAGCTCAGTCATCTTGATAGCAAAATTGTGGAGGGAATGTATAAAGGTCCTTCATCACATGCATTTGAAAAATACAACTTTCAGAAGTTTTATTGTTCTTGTCAACTGAAAGATTTTCCATTGTTTTTTTTCTTTTTTCTGAAAGATGTTTCACGAGTTGAACAACTGGCATGTTATGAAACAGCAGTACACTTCACTGAACACACTGTACTTCTGTCCCTCACAGCCTTGTTTTTATTCCTGTCAAAAATAAATATGGTGCTATTCTGACTGCAGTCTATTGGTATACAATATACATTTACATTAAATCCTTTGGCAGATGCTTTTACCCAAAGCGACTTGACAAGTGAGGACAATTGAAGTAATCAAAGCCATGAAAGATGAATATGTAAATATGCCAATTAATATATTCAGATACTACAGCATCTGCATATGGAAAGGCATGCGAATTAATGAGAACTTTTTATTCAAACACAAACTATGGGACCATCGATTCCTTACGGTCTTTATAGCCACAAGACTGGAATGACTGATGAGTGGAAGAGAATGCAAGGTCTTGCAGCACAAGGTTGAACAAGATGCTGAACAAAAGTGATGCGCAGCTCAATGCCAGTGTTGTTCAAACACAGTGAAAAACCTTTAAAATGCCTTTTGAATAATGATTTTTGAACATTTCTAATGATTCTAACACTGATACTTCAGCTTTGACTTACAAATGAACAAATCCACCCCTATGGACCCGATTTGTACATCAATATATCACTTAGATTGTATTTATTTTTAACAGTATGATTATTTGTGCATACCCTGATTAATATTCATGAACAAAGTCTTCCATGGCATCTTAATCAGCACATTTGTGTATAATCTATCTCTCGCAACCATCACTTTACTGCATTTTAATACACCCATGGAGAAATAACTGTGCTTATAATAAACAGGAAGGAGGGTCTTAAGGCAATATGTACAGTACAACACAACTGCGCCATCTCAAACCTGATCTTTGAAGCAGCATAAACACAGTAACACTTAATGAGTGAGAAAGACCACAGGCACATCAGAATCACGACACACAGGAGACAGATGAGTCACAGAGAGACACAGGATCAAAAGATCCTCCATGGTCATTCGCCGACCTCCCGGTAATGAGACATAAACGTGAAAAGAAGTGTTCACATAGTTTCCTGTGCTGGCTGAAAGGACACCAGTGTGCTCAAGATGGCTCATTACCCAATACACGACTTCAGTCCATCCTCTCGGCAGAAAATCCGCCAGTAATGATAGAGCTTCAGCACAGGATTAATGAAGAAATGCTTGTCACATGCTGTGAAGCTGCACGTACATTTGTGGATCTGTGAAAGCTGCCACAGGATAAGACTGCAAAGGTCACCTTCACTGATCTGATGCCATGCACTCTGTTATTGAGAAAACAGTTTGAACAGGTGATGGTTTGCATGTTTTGTAGCTAATGTATTAACTGACAATCTGCTTCAGAAAACTTGGCTTTTACTGGCTCTAGTGTTCATTTAGACTGGAAACTGCAGTGAATACACAAATTACTTTATTTTTTCTAACAACAGCAAGGCCACAGATCTCAAAGTTGGCAGATTGTGGTGGAAGAGTTTGGACCTTTTTCTAAACATACTCTCTAAATTCATTGTCAACATTGTATGTGTACCACTGAGCCAATGGCTTTGTCCCTAAATCTACAGAGAGACCTCTTAAAGCATCATAAGCACACTACCAACATATCTGTTAGTCTGTTACAGAAGTCATGCGTTTTTATGCTATCTCTAGAGCAAAAGTGTCCGTCCTGTAATGCTCTTAAGAGGAGCTCGACAGGAAAGATGAAGTGAGAGAAAGTGAGGAATTTGCTTCAAAGGTGTGAAAAAAGGGCACTTCTAACCACCTGAACCACTGGGCAGTGCAGTGCACCATTGAAATGGTGGCTGCGAGCCTTTGAATACCAGAGAATTGGTCAATTTACAGCTGAGAGAAGCCTGCACCCATTGGGAAATGTACCACAACCATTTTGAATGGATGAATCTGAACATGTCATGGTTATGTTACACATGATCTGTGGTGACTGTAATTTCAAGGTCTTTTTCCAATCACATCGTCTGCTTTTACTATTTCCTGTCTCATCTTCTTTATACCATCGCAAAAAAAAGAAGAAGCAAAAAATACCCTATTTTACTGTTCAAATGTTTAGTCTCTGTACATGTTTTATGTGAATGTACAATGAATTAGAAAAACCAGCAGTTTGGTGAAATACTACTATTAATATTATTAATTCATAATAACTGTTTTCTATTTAAATGTATTCTATAATGCAATTTGTTCCTCTAAAAAAATATGCATCCTTTATATATTACTAATTTACAATTACTTCAGCCTTCAGTGTCACCTAATCCATTTTATTCTGAGATGCTGATTTAGTGCTGAAGAATTTATTATCATCACTGCTGAAGAAAATGAAAATAGTTTTGTTTAAAAATAACAACCTTGATACATTTTCTCTGGATTAATTTAAGGAATAGAAGATTCAATTGAGCATAAAGGAGAAACGTTTGTCGTTACTGTCACTTCTGATCATTTTAATGTCCTTCATGAATATTTTTATGAGCTCAAATGGTAATTTATATAAATAAAATAATGATAGAAATATGCCTAAAATAAAAAGTAAAAGTTCTGAACCAAAAACTGATGCAATAAATGTATTTGAGCTATACATTTATTTTTGGGGGCCTCACGGTGGCGCAGGTCGCCTCACAGCAAGAAGGTTGCTGGTTCGAGCCTCGGCTGGGTCAGTTGGCGTTTCTGTGTGGAGTTTGCATGTTCTCCCCGTGTTGGCGTGGGTTTCCTCCGGGTGCTCCGGTTTCCCCCACAAGTCCAAAGACATGCGGTATAGGTGAATTGGGTAAGCTAAATTGTCCGTAGTGTATGAGTGTGAATGGGTGTGTATGGATGTTTCCCAGAGATGGGTTGCAGCTGGAAGGGCATCCGCTGCGTAAAACATATGCTGGATAAGTTGGCGGTTCATTCCGCTGTGGCGACCCCAGATTAATAAAGGGACTAAGCCGAAATGAAAATGAATGAATGAATTTATTTTTGGGCATGACAAGATTAAAATGATCTCTGTCCAACATTCTCCTTCTCTGCTGCTGAACATTTAATCCATATATTTATGGCATCTAGAATCTATTGCAACCACATTTTTATGGCACGTCATCCAAAATCCTCAGTAAACTCCAGTATACTGTATGCAAAACTCTGCAGCTCACTCACTCTCATTCTCATGACCTTCTTCTCTTCATTCCCAAAGCCCTTCATAACCAGTATCCTTCGGCAGAACTCAAGCTCCTTCAAAGCTCAAAAAAGATCTTTTCCTTCCTCGCCGTTCATTTATTAGTCATGTTTTCAGATACTTTTAAAGGTGCAGTTTGTAATATTGACAGCTAGCAGATGAAATGAGCACTGCCGTCCAAATTCAAAATATTGGCAGACGTGGGTTGCCAGATTGAGAACACCAACTGGAACAAGCGCAACCAAGCTTTAAGCTGTTTTTATCTCTCAAATGCATCTCCAATATTTTATATTTCGGATCATAAAGACTGGGAAATTTCACTGACAGTTACAAATCAATACACGTTTCTCCCGTTATAATACTGAATACTTGATGCTAAAATATCTTCTCAAATCTATGAACTGTTTATTTATGGCAAGGTTATAGGTAGTCCTTCACAGCATAATTCAGCTGTCAAATGTGAGGAGGTGGTGTATAAAAATGCTTTTAAAAACTGTATGCCTTATGCTGTATGCATACTTGGCACACATGTATATATGGATAGTTGACAAACAGGCAGTAAACATTTATTTTTTGTTAAACACCACTTTTTTTTTTTTTTTTTTTTTGAACAACACTTGTTAGATAGTTACAATAAATTGGGATGTCATACCAAACAAGAGTAAAACTTAAAACCAAAAAAGTTGAATATGTAAAAAAAAAAAAGTCAGACAAAAACTTAACAGGTGCTTTACAGGGGGCTTCAGTCACATGATCTTGAATGGGGCCGTTCAACTAACTGTTTTCAGTTTTCAGTGGAATTACTGATTTCAAATTAGCATATAGTGTCACACCGGAGGACATGGTTTCAATGGCCAAATGTATAAAGTTCCTATGTTTTTAGAAATATATGGGTGAAAAAGTATTGCCATTTATTAAAATACCCACTTGTAAAATTAGACCTGAGGATTTGTAAAATTTGTAAAATTAGACCTGTATTTATTAATGATTTTAATTTACAATTTATTGAACTATGCTTGGCAGCATGGTGGCGCAGTGGGTAGCACATTTGCCTCACAACAAGAAGGTTGCTGGTTCGAGCCTCGGCTGGGTCAGTTGGCGTTTCTGTGTGGAGTTTGCATGTTCTCCCCATGTTCACGTGGGTTTCCTCCGGGTGCTCCGGTTTCCCCCACAAGTCCAAAGACGTGCTATAGGTGAATTGGGTAAGCTAAATTGTCCATAGTGTATGTGTGTGAATGAGTGTGTATGGATGTTTCCCAGTGATGGGTTGCGGCTGAAAGGGCATCCGCTGCGTAAAACATATGCTGGATGAGTTGGCGGTTCATTCCGCTGTGGCGACCCCAGATTAATAAAGGGACTAAGCCGAAATGAAAATGAATGAATGAACTATGCTTGAGACAGTTGGACAGTTTTGAGATTTGGCTCAAAATGTAGAAAATGCAATAACACAGCAGTTTTTATAACAAGACGTCCATGGAAGATAAAAAAATGTTTAATCATTTACTGCATTTTAAATGTTGTCATACTAATTAAATTCCTTTTTTATCATGTGTGATTTTACCAAATATCATATTTAATATCGTGAAACATTGGGAGGAAATCAAGAGAAATCTCAATTTGTGCAGAGCGAGACAGGAACCCTCAGCTAAATGTGCTCCATTTACAGATTGCACTGCATTGAAATCTGCCATGCTGTGCTGTTAAATAAAGACAGATAAAACACTGCAACTGAACGCAGCCTGCTGCTGCATCAGGAAATGCCAATTGAATGATTGTTGATGGTAAAAGCTGTACATCAGTTGTGTTCTCAGGGCCAGAGCTGATCTCAGACGATCAAGAACAGTGGAGTCATCTCCAGATTTCAGCTTGTTTCTGGGAAAAACAGACATTGAAGGTTTATATAGACCAACCAGAATTTTCATGAGCAACAGATGCAAAAGCAAACATCTGTCATGGTTCAGGAAACAGCAGAGCTAGTGGCATGGGTGTGAGAAATGTGTGCTCAAGTACCATTGACATGGAGGCATACATTGGCAGAATACAGAGCCATATACTATCATCAAAATGACGTCTTTCATGGAAAGGCTGTGCTTATAAGATCAAATCTCATTCTGCATGTGTGCACAGTTTTGTAGACGCAGAATGGATGTGCTTGACTGGCCTTCCAGATCTGCGTCCTGTTGCAAATGTATGGGCCGTTATGAAAGGGAGAAACAAATAATAATGACCGCTGACTGTTGAGCATCTGAATTGTGTTTTTTGGAGTGTGTTGCATACATTTATTCATTCATTCATTCATTTTCAACCGCTTTTCCGGGGCCGGGTCTCGGGGGCAGCAGTCTTAGGAGAGAAACCCAGACTTCCCTCTCCCCAGACACTTCCTCCAGCTCCTCCGGGGGGAACCCGAGGCGTTCCCAGGCCAGCCGAGAGACATAGTCCCTCCAGCGTGTCCTGGGTCTTCACCGAAGCCTCCTCCCGGTGAGATATGCCTGGAACACCTCCCTAGGAAGGAGTCCAGGAGGCATCTGAAACAGATGCCCGAGCCACCTCAGCTGACTTCTCTCGATGTGGAGGAGCAGCGGCTCTACTCCGAGTTCCTCCCGGGTGACAGAGCTCCTCACCCTATCTATAAGGGTGCGCCCTGCCACCTTGCGAAGGAAACTCATTTCGGCCGCTTGTATCCAGGATCTTGTCCTTTCGGTCATGACCCAAAGCTCATGACCATAGGTGAGAGTAGGAACGTAGATTGACCGGTAAATCGAGAGCTTTGCCTTTTGGCTCAGCTCCTTCTTCACCACAACAGACCGGTACATCGACCGCATTACTGCTGCCACTGCACCAATCCGCCTGTCAATCTCATGTTCCATCCTTCCCTCACTCGTGAACAAAACCCCAAGATACTTGAACTCCTCCACCTGGGGTAAGGACTTTCCTCCAACCTGGAGGTTTGATGTGTTGCATACATCAAAATTCAAATCTGTTAATATTTCCAGAATACAATTCATTTGTTCACTGAAAACACTGACATTTTTTTCTTTCTTTTTTGTTTGACAATTAAATAAAATTTAAAGAAAATCAGAAAAATACATATTCTTGATTTTACTGCATAAAAAATTGTCCCAGATTTTCTGAAATTCGGGTTGTATATATTGCTCATAATTGCCATATATGCTATCTAATGCACTATCAAATGTTAACAAATGGAGCTTGCAACAATCACAATTTGTGCCCTCGCCTATATTCATTTTTCACCAAATAGCATCACTGATCAATTTTTACTGACGTGTGGTGGCAACAGAGTGATTAATATCCTACTGACATTTTTCTGACAGCTCTGTGCCAGAGCCAAGTGGGACATGCCAGGACTCTGCTCTGTTATGGATCTAGCTGTCACTTTTCGATAGAATCTAAGCTCGTTTAATAACAGAAGAGCTTTAATTTGGATCCATCGTTTTATCACAAAAGCTTTCAAATTCAGTGCAATGCGACATATTAATGAAAAACGTTCCAAAAACGCCCATTTAGGGTTGGAAGATTAGAGCAAAAGGTTGTAAGTGTCCTCTCGATATGACTGACAGAAAGCCTCTCAAACTGCAAGAGATTTTGCTCAGAACGTTGCATCTGTTGTCGTCCCACGAGCCCGCAGGCTGTAATAGCTTTTGTGTCTGCTCTTCCAGTCTCGCTGGGCTTGCTTTTATTAGTTCCTGTCAGTGTCTGGCCTGCATTGCTTTACTATCGGTGTTCGAACAAAATTATTATCTAATGTAGGCTAATATGGGACATAAAGACCCTCGTTTATGTCAGTTTCTGAGAGAGTTTTGGAGGATTTTTCTCATTTTTCACAAACAGTTGCACATTACGTGAAATGGCTGTAATTTTTCACGGGCCAAAGATGAATGAGCACAATTAGCCACATGCTTGCCTTCACATGAAAACAAATCGCAGCGAGCCCTACAAAGCTCTAAATGTGACCAGAGGCTCAACCATCAGTATGACTGTGATATTCAGCGATAGGGATTTGTGAGACTACACATTTTTTTAAATCCTCCTTTAAAAATAAACAAACAACAGAGGAATGGGCAGATTTGCAACAGATAAATATGCCAGTTCTCACAAAACAGATTATACTTAATAACTGAGGCATTTGAAGTCAATTTACAATTGATTTAACGGTAATTATCTCTTTTTTTATTATCAAAGGTGGTCGTTTTTATACAAAGGTGATGCTTTAATGAAAATGTGGTGCTTGGTGATTCATTAAATGCAAGTCATTGGCTCTTTGAGAGAGAATTTTTTTTTTTTTGATGAGGATTGAGGGCTTATGAAGCAAACTGAAAAGTTTGTGCAAAAAAACTAAGCATATAATATTATTACCTTTAATAAACAACCCCCAAAACTGAGTCCTCAGTTTACAGTGGAGAGGGAGGACACATGTTGTATTATTCATCAAAACCTTAGTTGTGATTATCATGCACACAGCAACTATATAAAATCTTTGTTAATATAAGTAAACAAAAACTTGTAAACAAAGTAAAGTAAACAAAGACTGGTCTCCTAAGAAGAATCAACCAAGAGTTGCATACAAAATTGCATACTACATTTGGATACAATACATACGCCATTTGAATTTACTTAACGACCATTAGAAACTATGTTCTCATTCATTCATTCATTCATTCATTCATTCATTCATTCATTCATTCA
>CAIGQW010000596.1:4033254-4064364 GCA_903798125.1 Danio choprae
TCATTCATTCATTCATTCATTCATTCATTCATTCATTCATTCATTCATTCATTCATTCATTTTCTTTTCGGCTTAGTCCCCTTTATTAATCAGGGGTCATAAACTATGTTCTATATAGCATGAATGTGAGTAGTATGAATAGAATAGTATGCATAGTATAGTATGGAGTAGTATGTTGTCATTATCACATGACCTCTCTGCACCAGTTGTGTTGCTACACTCCCTTTCATAAATCCATTGCAATTTGCCTTGTTTTTGAAGAAAATTACATACTTTTGAGAGTGTAACAGAAGACTGGAAGCTTTGGGACATACTGGTTCTTCATTAAGAGATTGTTCTGCTTAGTTACGTGCCCTGCTGTCAATCATCTTGTCACATCATCTACATTTTTTTCACATTTTCAATTAGATTTGATATTAATTAACAATGATTCAAACATCTTTACCAATTGTCCAATTTAGCGTTGGTCTCTGCCATGTTTGTAGTTTGCAAACCTGTGTTTGTAGTTCTAACTGAGTTCAAGTCCAATATTAGCAGTTAGAGTATACACAGACATGCACTTCGAGTTTCTACCGGACCATCTGTGTAACTTTGGAGTGCTTATTTCAACACACTATGATTTAGGACACACTAACTCTATTTTCAAATACTATTTAGTACAGATAGTATGCAAATTGAGATAGTATAATGTCCACTGGATGCACAGCTCAGATTATTGCTGGAAGTAGCTGGTCATCCGGGTGCTTCTCACTTACTGTTTTTCAAATACTATGATTTCGGACATACTACTCGGTTCTGTAACGCTTTGCTCGTAGATGATGACATTATGAGACTCAACACGGGATGTAACAAAAACACTGATTTATTAAATGAACACTTACGGAAAACAAACACTGGATACGGGCAGACAGGACAATGATGACACAACCACACGAACCAAAGGAATCAAAATACCGGACAACGAAGGACACAGACAAAGGGTATAAATGGATAAAGGGATGATTAAACTAATGAGACACAAGGGATGAACATAGGTGAAACAGATGCACACTGATGGTGGCGGGAAAGACAATACAGAGAAATCACGTGACGAAAACAAAGGAAGACATGGACGAACACTGACAGGTTCACATACTGTTTTTTACATACTATATTGGAGATTTAACAGGCTGCACCACTGTTTTGTTGTCAGGACTTGTGCACTGTACATGCATCAGAAACTGAACAGGCATCTGTCAAAGGTGCAAAATACTTTGATAGCTGTTGACGACACGTGGGAAATTCGTCACCTCTAAACCATTGCTTCAAGAAAATGAAAGCTAAAAACAGAAAAAAACTACTTTAGTCAACCTGACTAATAAATAAGTCAGCTTATCCTCGCTTTCCAGGGTTTAGCTTATTAGTTTTAACCATTAGCCTATGCTTGTAAATCCTGTAACTAGACTATAATGAGGACAACAACAAAAAAATCTATTTTATCTAAAAGCACTGCTTTTCCATTTTATTTCTGGCTAAACGTGCTTAGACTGACTTGTTTGACAGTTGCGTTTGCTTCTTGCATTTTTTACAGTGTCTCGCACATGACACAGCATTCTAAGAATAAGGTGTTCTCTGATGTTTAAAGTTATACTGCACTGCTTCTTGCGTTTTTTTCAAAAGCAAAAATCTCTTGAACTAATAGACATAGTTCAACATGAAATGACTATTTGCTTTTATTTCCACACAGAAATGTAATATATGGCAATATATTGCATTGTATATACATTATATACAAGTTCATTTTTGGATTTCACATATCTAAAACATATGTCATATATGCAACATACATATTGAAATAGTGCAAAAATTGTTTCATATTTGTTTTTAAATCATTGGAGTTACAAATATGTAAATGTATGTTAAAATAAATTAGCTATAATGTTATATATGTGCTCGTATATGCCATATATGAACGTATACAAACATATATTACATCTAATATATTTGAACATATACATATTTGAAATTCCAATGTTTTCAATCAATCAGATTTCTATATGAGATCCTCACAATCAAGATGTAGGTGACATTTTTCTTCAATAGATCATCAATTTTTCGATTTTTAGTTAAAATTGTGACTCTTGGGCTGTATTGAGTCATAAAATGAAAGTCAACAGCTAAGCTTGAGACAAAATTAATACCAATGGCTCCTGGCCATTCAGTGTGGATTCATAACATATGACAAAAAACACTTTTCACACCATTTACATAGTATAAATAGTCTGTTTAAACTGTTATTACGCACAAATCTTCCAAAATAATGCTCAAAGTACAAACACTAATCAAGTAAAACGACTTCAGTATTTTACACCCCTGCAAGCAACTACTACAAAATGACTAGAACACACAGTATCTCCCTAATAGGTCTGTGTTTTCACATTCAACCATCTGCCCTTGACATGAATGAGAACTGATTGCTCTTTCCAAGTATATTACACCATCCTGATGTGTCTTGATTACAGGCTGGATCACACAGACCCAGACAGCGAAAGCTCTGGAAAAGACACATATATTCTGGCAGAAACACACCATGGCTGACCCCAGCGAATGAATGTCCCGTAGGTCTGCAGAACAGAGGGGCTACAGCCAGTGTGATGTGCCTTTTGCTTCATGTAAAGAGAGCACTGATTGCTTTCAGTGGCCCCTCTGGCCTTCAGCAAGTCTATTTCCATTATCCCAGCAATCGATTCGCTGCAGCTCCACCATCCCTCTGCCCTTTACTGCAAACTTTAGCCTCTTTCTGAAACACAGGCCCTCCGGTACCCAACACATCTGTGTTTTCTTTCTCTCTCTTTCCATCTCAGATGTGACCAGAGCGATTGAGCTGCTGGAGAAATTACAGGAGTCGGGTGACGTCCCGGGTCACAAGCTGCAGTCCCTGAAGAAAGTCCTACAGAGCGAGTTCTGCACGGCCATTAGAGAGGTGAGACCTGTGCTATGCTTCACCTTTACCTCCACTTTAGGTTTAGCACAATATATTCTACAGAGCACACAGTGTAAATATATACCCTCATATTTCAGTGATAGGAGAAGATCGGCTAAAAAAATGACTTTTGCTGCTTGTTCAAACTACTTACTTAAAATTTGTTGAAACAACACAATTCTCACATTTAAGGAGGGACAAATTAAATGATTTATGTTCAATCAACTTAAAATGGTAAAAACCATTAAGTTAACCTAATCAGTTTGCGCTGGGATGACATGAAGGGATTGTGTGGAACCCAGCAGTTTTTACAGTAAAGTAAATATCAAAATTCTCTCATAACTGAATAGGGAAATGTTTAACAAAATGTTCAGGCTGCTATTTTGTTACATTTATAAAAAAAAGAAAGAAAAAAGTGATGTCCACATGGCAAATGAAAAATGTAATTCTCAAAACTTTTGGCCACGACTGTACAAACATTATATACAAGTTCATTTTTGGATTTCACATATATAAAACATGTCATATATGCAACATACATATTAAAATAATGCAAAAATTGTTTCATATTTCTTTTTAAATCATTGGAATTACAAATATGTAAATATATGTTAAAATAAATTAGCTATAATGTTATACATGTGCTCGTATATGCCATATATGAACATATACAAACATATATTATATCTAATATAATTTAAGGAAGGGATTGTGTGGAACTCAGCAGTTTTTACAGTAAAGTAAATATCAAAATTCTCTCATAACTGAAAAGGGAAATGTTTAACAAAATGTTCAGGCTGCTATATTGTTACATTTACAAAAAGAAAAAAGAAAAAAGTGATGTCCACATGGCAAATGAAAAATGAAGGTGAAGCATATTTTAATCAGACAGTTGCCATTATGTCCTCTAAACATGTCTTAATTGTATTTGAATTGCACTTAAACACCTTACATTTCTGTGTGTGTTTGTGGATATATCAAAGTTGTTATGGTTATCTAAACCTAAAAATCTTAAAGATATATTTTTAACAATTGAAGTGAAATAAAATAATAAATTAAATGTTTACTGTTGACAAATTTGACATATTTTTGACAAATTTGACAGCACGATGGCTCAGTGGTTAGCACTGTCGCCTCACAGCAAGAAGGTCGCTGGTTCGAGTCCCGGCTGGGCCAGTTAGCATTTCTGTGTGGAGTTTGCATGTTCTCCCGTGTTGGCGTGGGTTTCCTTCAGGTGCTCCGGTTTCCCCCACAGTCCAAATACATGTGCTATAGGTGAATTGAATAAACTAAATTGGCCGTAGTGTATGAGTGTGTGTGTGTGTGTGTGTGTGTGTGTGAATGAGCGTGTATGGGTCTATGGTTTCCCAGTACTGGGCTGCAGCTGGAAGGGCATCCGCTGCATAAAACATATGCTGAAATAGTTGGCGGTTCATTCCGCTGTGGCGACCTCTGAAATAAAGACTAAGCCGAAGGAAAATGAATAAATGAATTTCTTGTTCCCATTTAAAATAAAATGTTGTGATTTAGAGCTTTTTTTAGCATAAAGTCCATTTTTATACATTTTTATACAGCACACTTTCAATATTTTCACTCCAAAGAAATATTTGCTGGAATAAGGTGAAAACATGTTATTTGGACTATAACAATAACCGGATTTCTGAAAAAAGTGACAATATTTGTATTTAAAATTGGGAGGAAATGTTATTAGATCTTTAGAGAAAAAACTAAACAAATGATAGGATTTTACTGAAACCCAAACCTAGTAAATCCAGAGAAACAGAGATTTTTCAAGTGCTGTCTTAACTTTTAAGTAGCTGTATATTCTTGTAGCTACTTCATTTTCTCCTGGTTTTCACAATGTTGTTTTAATGTAATCTTTCAAATGAGTTTGCTTCATTGCTTAGTTCTCTGCTCTAATTTATTTTTAAATGCTTATTTCTACTGCAGAGCAGCAGTGGATGTGTTAGATACAAACTGAAGATGAATTTGGGATGAACTCTGCTTGACGTCAGTGCCAGATTTGTGTTGAGGTTGTGATGACAGAAGTGTGTCTGTCAGGCAGAGATAGTGGTGTCTGGTGCCTGTTTTACTCCGCTCCTTCTGTGAACTTGCAGAAATGCAATTATTCAGAGAATGAGGTTGACCCGGGCAACTGCAGACTAAACGGGAACATCTTCACTTTAAGATTTCTACTTCCACAGTTTCTATGCTCCAACACCAGAACTGCACTAGTACACAACCCTAAATTTACCTCACAGACTTGGAATGCCAGCAATTATGATATTAATGATGGACCTACTGTAAATATACTTATTGATGGTTGATTAATAGGGATAGTTCATCCAAAAATTATTATTATTCACCCTTAACTTGTTCCAAACCTGTTTAAGATTTTTTGTTGTTGTTGTTGTTAAGCACAAAATAAGAAATTTTGAAGAAAGTTGAAAACCTGTAAGCATTATTAGCTATGTTTCCATCAACCTTTTTTATGCGCATTTCGGAATATTGCACAAAAATGTTTAATGGAAATGCCAAAATCCACATAAATTTGAAAATGTGCTTAAAAAAATGTATGCATAAAACTTGCCTAAAGTTAGTCATCAAGGTGGTTTAGTATTTTTACTTCCCAGAACTTTCTTGAGCGGCTACACTCCCAAAGCGCATCTCATGTCTTTAAAAACTACCGTGCATTCATTGCATTTCATCTTCATCTTCTGAGGTGCAAGAATATAAGAAAAAAAAGGCCCACAGTGGCTTCTCCTACCACAATAAATTCTATTTTTCTTTTTGTTATATAGCATAAGTTTGTCAGGAAGTAATGTTTTTGATATCTTTGACTCATTGGATGAATTGAATGCTTTATTCACAAATATTCATTCATTCATTTTCTTTTCGGCTTAGTCCCTTCATTAATCTGGGGTCGCCACAGCGGAACGAACCGCCAACTTATCCAGCATATGTTTTACGCAGCGGATGCCCTTCCAGCTGCAACCCATCACTGGGAAACATCCACACATACCCATTCACACTCATACACTACGGACAATTTAGCTTACCCAATTCACCTATACTGCATGTCTTTGGACTGTGGGGGAAACCGGAGCACCTGGAGGAAACCCACGCGAACACAGGGAGAACATGCAAACTCCACACAGAAACGCCAACTGACCCAGCCGGGGCTCGAACCAGCACTGCGCCACCGTGCTGCCTATTCACAAATATGTTATGTGATATTCCAGTTGCACACAAGTTTGGTATTTGGATGGAAACATATGTTGACATCCACAGTAAGAAAAACAAATACCATGGAAGTCGATGGTTACAGGTTTCCAACATTGCTCAAAATATCTTCTATTGTGTTCATCACAACCAAAAATGTCAAACTGTTTAACTGTTCAAAATGATGGAAGAAATTTAATTTGTGGGTGAACTATCCCCTTTTAGTTTGAACACCATTAGCATCATCATTTGGACATAATTATTGGTTTTGAGGGGCATGCAGCAAAATGAAGGGGGAAATGAAGTAAGCACACGATGTTTATGAAACACACTACAACAAACCCTGGAGAAACAGAACGAAGCATCAGTTTACCGTCCGATGTTGTTGGATTGTGTTGTGTTGCGTCGTGTCCATTGAGGAAGGAATTATAAGATCATTAATTATCTGAATTGAATAAGAGTATCATCTCAACTCAGTTGGTACATTTAGCTCATGAATATGTAAAATATTAATATTTTATGTTATCTGTTTGAAGTGGGATAAATAGCTAAATGGCATAATCATTTAACACATAATGTGTGGTGTGTGTGCAATAAGCATTTTCTAAGCAGTGAGTGCATGTCAGTGGAAGCTCCATGTGTTTTTAAACATCTTGACACTAAACACAGACACTCTTTTTTGAACTTTTCGCATACACTATTAATTACATTATTCAACTTATTAATCATTAATTTAAATGATGATCACAGACTGATACAATATGTGTACTATTGCCTACAGAATTTTCCTAGTGCAAAAGCATTTTCCCTTTCAGGGGTGTGTGTATGTGTGTGTGTTTAGCATAACACAGGACAAGAAAAGAAACCCATTATGTTAATTGCTTTGTTTATTTAATTAATTATTACCAGGGTAATTATATGCTGCCTTTTGGTGTGACACCACAGCTGTGCTTTCTGTGAGTAGTGGGCTGAGCTTGTTTTATCATGTGCTTGTTTTGAAACAGTATGAGGAGGTTCGTGACCAACTATATGATAAACAACATGGGAAACAAATACAAGCAACATTCCTACATTTTTTTAAAAAGATTACAGACTTGTGTGGTTTGAACTGCAGCTCTTGACCTCAGCATAGTCAGCTCTTACAAGCATAAGCATATTCCTCTTATTATGACATTAGAACTTAAACAGATCGTGCACTTGGGGAAAAGAAGCAAGCTAACATGCAGCGCAGTCTGCATCTTTTATTACTTCCATATATAGGGCTGCACAATATATCGTTTCAGCATCGATATCGCAATGTGTGAATCTGCAATAGTTACATCGCAATATCTGCAATGCTGAGTTGGGATTATAATTTAAACCATTTAGGCATAAGAAATAATCACATTTGTAGCTTCAACAAAGATTAAGTTTTGATCCACTTTAAATGTTAACTATAATTGTATAGAGTGTTATTCATTCATTCATTTTCTTTTCGGCTTAGTCCCTTGATTAATCTGAGGTTGCCACAGCGGAATGAACCGCCAACTTATCCAGCACATGTTTTAAGCAGCGGATGCCCCTCCAGCTGCAACCCATCACTGGGAAACATCTAAAAATATAACTCTTACTAAGGTGAGGTGAGGTACTACATCTGAATTACTCCTCATTTTGAAAGCTGTGCTAATAGATTTAAGAACAGCTTCTTCTTCAATTGTATCATTCATTCATTCATTTTCTCCTCGGCTCAGTCCCTTCACCAATCAGGGGTCGCCACAGCGGAATGAACCGCCAACTTATCCAGCACATGTTTTACGCAGCGGATGCCCCTCCAGCTGCAACCCATCACTGGGAAACATCCATACACACCCATTCACACTCATACACTACGGACAATTTAGCCTACCCAATTCACCTATAGCGCATGTCTTTGGACTTGTGGGGGAAACCAGAGCACCCGGAGGAAACCCACGCCAACACGGGGAGAACATGCAAACTCCACACAGAAATGCCAACTGACCCAGCCGGGGCTCAAACCAGCAACCTTCTTGCTGTGAGGCGATTGTGCTACCCACTGCGCCACCGTGCTGCCCGTATACAGTGTTATTTTAAATGTAATTATTTTATTGCTTTACCTCAATACTGTTAGTCTCTTTAGAAGAAAAAAAAGCACCGTCTATTTCATATGTGTATTTTTATCCTAATGTATTAATTTATGCTTGTCATTTCTTTTATGTTATGCTTATACACATCCGATCAATGTCAAATTAGAAAGTCTTTCCAAATAGAGTTATTTAAATCATCT
This sequence comes from Danio choprae, assembly GCA_903798125.1. Classification (NCBI taxonomy): domain Eukaryota; kingdom Metazoa; phylum Chordata; class Actinopteri; order Cypriniformes; family Danionidae; genus Danio; species Danio choprae. The sequence goes on from CAIGQW010000596.1 coordinate 4,041,723, forward strand.
CAGGAAATAATATTCAAATCGTAATATATATCGCAGAAATACAAAATATCAATCAGTTGTAAATGTCAGTTTTTGCCAATATTGTGCAGCTCTACATATACAAATCGTAGTCTATGTCTTTTATTTTGTTGTGAAAATTAGGGTACATGTCCACCGAATAGTTTTTTCCCCATGCAGAGCGATTTTTTTTCAGTTGTTGTCAATGAAAGAGCCTCATACAGATGGCTCTGTATTTTTATAAAGCTCCGATAGTAGGATAAGCACTCACAGATGATTTTTTTTGGAAGAGCGCTGGGGGTTTTTAGCTGCAAAAAAAGACTTTGGTGGACACTCGCACTAAAAGCTGTGTTTGAAGATGTGCATATGCATATATATATATTCTAGTACCACAGAATAACCCTTATTATTCTTTAGATGAAGTGTTCATTACTCACGGTAAAAATTGGTAAGACTGTATAATAACTACACATTAAGTATCAACAAATAGTTCATTCATTATTTGTTAAGCATTATCTCTACATTAATAGACGTTAGTAAGCAGTTCATAAGTACATCTACAAATGCTGTATTCTTGGCTTATAAGCACATGTATAATGTGCTTAATGATTGTATTTTCATACTTTGTTATTGATTAAATTTTCATTCACTAATTTAAGTATTTACCGTAAAAGTACCGTGTTGGCGTGAGTTTCCTCCGGGTGCTCCGGTTTGTCCCACAGTCCAAAGACATGTGCTGTAGGTGAATTGGGCAAGTTAAATTGTCCGTAGTGTATGTGTGTATGTCCTGATCCTCCAGGTTGGGGGTTGAGCGTTGGGCTAACAACCCACTCCATAAAAACTAGATGTTACGAAACACCAATATGGTGCGGCTAAATATCAACTTCGATATAAGTGGCCCTGGGAGTAAGTAAGTAAGTTAAGTATTAAATTATTTACAGACCAGTTATTTAAGAATAGTTGGTCTTTTTTAAGATCATTCAGAATGCATAAGTAAATGATTAATAAACTATTCAAATTAACATTTATATATCTTATTATTGGCGACACAGTAGCTCAGTGGTTAGCACTGTGGCCTCACAGCAAGAAGGTCGCTGGTTCGAGTCCCGGCTGGGTCAGTTGGCATTTCTGTGTGGAGTTTGCATGTTCTCCCCATGTTCGTGTGGGTTTCGGGTGCTCCGGTTTCCTCCACGTTCCAAAGACATGTGGTATAGGTTAATTGAATAAACTAAATTGGCCATAGTTTATGTGTGTAAATATGAGAGTGTATGAGTATTTCCCAGTACTGGGTTGCAACTGGAAGGGCATCTGTTGTGTAAAACATATGCTAGATAAGTTGGCGGTTCATTCAGCTGTGGTGACCCCTGATGAATAAAGAGACTAAGCCGAAGGAGAATGATTGAATGAATGTTATTATTCAGACATATAGTAATAGATACTTTGTATCTTAATAAATGCTTTATTAACTCAACATCCAGTTTTGTGACCTAAAGCAAGGACTATTTATGCGTTGTAAATTCCTTATAAATGACAATTTAGAATTTATAACAATTTAATAAATGATTCATAGAGTGTAGTTATTATAAAGTGTTACCCGAAATTGTTATTTATCTTTGAAACTTTTTAATTACCATAAGTTACTAATAGCAGTTGTAACTTCTAATCAATGCATTTCAAACATTTTAGTTTAGCGAATAGTCATGACTAGATAGTTAGTTGCTCCAATTTCTTCTTTTTTTTTTTTTGAGGGTAATATAATATGCATCAGATGCATCATAAATGCTTTGTGTACAGTCTGTGCCTGAGATTAATGTGGCTATAACTATGGATGAGTAAAAGTGGCAAAACCGGTTGTGGAACATCTGTAGAGACGTGCCTAAAACTGAATAAAAGATTCAGCGTTTGAATCATTAAGTACAGTTCATTTTCTGGCAGAGTTTCTCATCAGTCACAGAGAACAGTGTTTTAATGTAATAAAACTTTTGGTAGGACATCAATTCACACTCCCAGCATCCATCAGGCCGAGCCGTGCATGGATGCCCTATGAGCTCATTTCATGGGCCGGCAGTTGCGTGAGGTATCATATGGTGCAATCTGTCACTTACATTGCCATAACGAGAGTGTGAAAGGACAGTCGCATGGTACAACGTCGACTCAATTTACATTGCCAACAGCCAAGATCTTCAGGACAGGGACAATGTCAGTATAAGACAAAATGTGCTGCGAGAATGTCCTCGACCAAGCAGAGCAGGAAAATTAGATGCCACAAACACACACAAAGCACTTCAAAATCAAGGTGATCAGCGCCTATATGGTGGTTCATGGCACGAGGTGTCATTTCAAGATGTTTAGATACAGAGCCCAAATCATCTCCTATAGATAGATATGGATGAATGGATGGATGGAGATTAGTTGCAAAGAGAAAAATAGACTTTCTAGTTCAATTTATCTTTATTTAATTTTTCATCTCTAGTGCTTTTTACAATTTAGATTGTGTCAAATAGCTTAACATTTATGAAGAATAGAGAGTAAAAGCCATAATATTTCTAATTGTGGAACATTCCAGCAATTCAGGCAGACATGAGAGTAGTGTAGAGTGTTGGTGTAGTTCTGGTTAAATGAAAACTGATTCAGTTCAGTTCCAATCAGTGTAATGCTAATATCACTGCTAAAGAACGATCCACTGATGAGCAACTCCACCAACTCATCATCGTCTACATATATTTTTATCAAATATATGCGCAAATCGCAATGTCGCTACGTTTCGTCCCACTACCCACAGTCCAATCTATTAGAAAAAGAAACACGTCAGTAAACATGTATATTTTAAATGCAGCACTCAGAGGAATATAACAACAAGGCCATTATCAACTGAGAGCTTAGTCAATCAATGCCTACGCGGCTGCTGCAGGGTCAGAGATGTCAGCCTCTCTCTTTATTAACCGTGTGTTTACATGGAATAGCCTCTTTGCACTTGGTGGGATGCATTTGCAAATGTGAATCGGGCTTCACTGAATTGTCTGACTGACTCTCGGCATTGAGAGAAGATGGAAAGATTTAAGAGAGAGAGAGAGGAGGGAGAACAAGGTTTCAAATGAGAAGTGAAATCATATCTCTTTTTACAGACAAGGCACCATGGTTACACAAAGTATATCAGTGCGGCCCGTGGGCGGCTTTTTTCCTTTGGGCAGAGTAGTGAGAATCAGAGTAATACACCTGTCTGTGTCTGTGTGTGTGTGTGTGTGTGTGTGTGTGTCGATGGCACTGGAGGTAAAACAGATCCAGGTTAATAAAAGCCAACTGAACTCCCAGTGAGCTGAGAGGAAAAAGAGTGATCCCTCAAGACATGGGAGACAGGAAGACAGAGAAGCAAGATCTGAGCTGAGCTGAGACATGATTGTAGACAGACATAGAAAAAGTACAGTACAGAAAGGGCATTGTAAATATGACTAAGAATGTGCAGTTCATATTTCACCCTGTAATAAAATAAAATAAAACAAAATAAAATTATACCAGATTTTAGAACTATATATTTGTTTTTCATTCTGAAAATGTAATTAAAGTACTTTTTTTTCACAATATGGTAAAAATAATCAAGATGTGATTTTTTATTACTCACCATAAATTCATTGGAATATATGTATGTATAAAAATAAATAAATAAATAAATAAATAAATAAATATTTATATTTATTTATTTATTTTCATGAGGCTTTTTAATCAATTTCAGATATGAAAATTGGATTTGTTTATATGATGAAAGGATGGGGTTAAAGGATTGGTTGACCCAAAAATGTATTATTTTATTAATTAGTCACCCTCGTGTTGTTCTAAACCCCGACTTGTTCAAGGTCCAGAAAAATGCCAAAAACATCCTCAAAACCGCATGTGCCTTCAGTTGTTCAATCAAAATATTACAAAGCTACAAGAACACTTTTGTGCACACATAAACAAAAATAATGACTTTATCCAACAGTTTCTTCTCCTCAGTGTCAGTATAGGGTGGGCGTTATGAGTGCGCTGTGCACTGATGTATACCCCGGATGCCCATGAGAGATTTCCTCTGTTAGAAACAAAACACAGGTGCATCTAATACAGGACGTCAGAGATATGGCCGAGCACAATTTGTGAATGTGCACCCTAGTGACACTTTGGAGAAGAAACTGTTAAATAAAGTCATAATTTATTATTTTTGTTACGTGTGCACTAAAGGAATTTCGTAGCTTCATAATATTCCCATTGAACCACTGAAGGCATATGTTTTGAGGAGGATTTTTTGGCATTTCTCTGGACTTTGAGTTGGGACTGTTGCTGTCCATGGAGGATAAGGTAGCTCACAGATTTCACCTAAAATATCTTAACTTGTGATTTAGTGACAAATAAAGGTGTCAGGGGTTTGGAAGGACATGAGGGTGATGAATTAATAATTACTTTTTTGAATGAACTAACACTTTAATTGTCATGAAAATATTAGCATAAGGAAAATACTCCTGCTAAGCCCTCTAAACGCAAGTATTTTCTGTAATCTGATGTTTCTGGTGAATTCTATGTGAATATAATCTGAGTGTAAATATAAATATGTAAATATTATAAGTGTTAATTGACTTTTTAATTTTATTGGCTAAACTTATTTTACAATGACATTAAAAGGTAGTAGTTGGTACATTTGGAATATAGTCTTTTTTTGCTCACTGAGGCTGCATTTATTTCATGACAAATACAGCAATATTGTGAAATGTTATTACAATTTTGTATTTTAATATATATAGGAATGCATCATTTTCCTGTGGCATCTAAAAAAATGTTTTGCAATTGCCAATTTAATATGATCCTTCTGAAATCATTATAATATGCTGATTTGAACACAACAAAACTATTATCATCACAGCAGAAAATTGTTGTGCAGCTCAGGATTATTTAAAGAACAGAAAGTTCAATTTCAAAAAAGGATACAAAGGAGTTTTCAAGCGAGCCATCATTTTTAAGCACCAAGATGGAACTACAAGACAAAATAGAGCACCATGGCTCTTGTTTGCTATAGTCACATTAACCAACCACAAATAAGTTGTCTTCTTAAGAAAGCACGTGACAATCCATATGGCAATCCATAGCACCACATTATTTTGGTGTGCTTTCTCCTAACGTCTCATAACTCACATTAGATAAGTAGATGGATAGTACGTGGTCTTACTGGATGTGCCTGTTAGAATGCTTTTGAGTGATTATACTATGAGTATGACACGTCAAATCAAGTGCATTCTTGACAACAAAAAGTGGATAAAGCTCAAAATAATTTAAACCCACATTACATTCACACATGTATTTAGTGTCGTCCACTGACAAAACCGCATCATAATACAATACCAGGTGAAAACTCCCAAATAATAATCCTTTTCTCAAATGACTAGCAACAACTGACTAAATTATCAACATCACGAGACAGTACAAGGAACAACTATGCTTTTGTTTTGTTTTTAGAATTGCCTTTGTGTCATACCTTTAACTTATTTCTTCATTAGTTAGTTTAAAACCAAAATAAATCTGATTTGCACTTCAACCACCAGCTGTTTTTATATGCAGTGTATATATTACACACAGAAATAGCTTGACCTTTTTTAAAATTCATGCATTTCCAAGACGCAATTACAAGACACACAATCCCTTATCCATGGGGACACATATGCGTATAGCTCCTGAAAGATTAGCTTAACTCCTTTTAAATCTATTGATTCGTTCCGTTTGGTTGCGTTGATTCTTCACAGACTGATATTGAAGTTCAGCCAATAAAGGTACTTTGGTTGAGGTTTCTCTTGATTGGCACTGAACTAATCCTAATATCGAAGTAACGACAGATTTATCATATAATATGCTACAGTTGGTTGTTCCATGATAAGAAAGTCATCCATGTTCAGAATAAATTTCAGTATAAAAGCTAATAAGTCAATGCTATCTCATGGCAATTCTTAACTTTTTAATTAGTGGCTAATTCATATGAATTTGTTCATTCTCAATCATACAATTTAGTACAATTTATTAACCCCCAATGATGAATGGACACATTTTCATAAGACTGAACTCCTATGAATTTGTACAAATTAGCCACTAAACTGACACTAAACGTAACAGTTATGTTTCCTTGTGAGATCAGGCTGGATAAGTTTACAAAACTCAAAATATTTATACCAATTACTCAAATTATAATTATACCCAATTTAATTATAACTATAATCATACCCAAGTTACCATTAAATCAGTAGACCTTTATTTTTGATTTGCACTAAAAAACAAAAGACATTTTAACTTAGACTCTTTTTATAGTTTCACTATACATTTTAGAAGCAATCTTGAATTATTTCAGCTGATCCTCAACCTTGCCTCAGGCTCAGTCTCACAATGGTGCCCCCTTATAAAACGTTACACTATAACATAAACACCTGTAAACCCCAATATAACAGAAAATTAAAGACCAACACATCGCTCATGTTCTTTGTTTTACAAATACACACAGTGTAACACTTATTTTAATCTATTAAATACAATAAATATTTACTTATATTCGAGTGCAGTAAACCAATTTCATTTTCATTGATTTAAATAGTTTTTTCTATGTATAAATAAATAAGATTAAACTCGTAATGCATTCAAAATTGAAAAATATGTAGTCTTTTCCCCTTTATTACAATGATGTAGATTTTAAATTTGCGTTCAGGATGTATTAATGTTCTATGGTATTTGAATTCACAAGTCAGATTTCACCAAATTTCAGAATTCGATGAAATTGCAAAGCTTTTCTTTGTGAGTACACACAATATAACACATATTTACAAGTTTTTTCTGCTTATACTGTCTATTGCCAAACATGCTACTGTAGGAACTAGAAATCTGTCATTTTTATCTATTAAATATAATGAATGTTTACTTATATTTGAGTGCAGTAAAGAAATTTAATTTAATTGATTTAAACTTTTTTTTTTTGTTCTTTGAAAGATGAAAAGTCAAAAATAAAACTGATACAGTTGGGCGTCACGGTGGCACAGTGGGTAGCACGATTGCCTCACAGCAAGAAGGTTGCTGATTCGAGCCCCTGCTGGGTCAGTAGGCATTTCTGCGTGGAGTTTGCATGTTCTCCCCGTGTTCGCGTGGGTTTCCTCTGGGTGCTCTGGTTTCCCCCCACTAGTCCAAAGAAATACGCTATAGGTGAATTGGGTAAGCTAAATTTTCCGTAGTGTATGTGTGTGAATGTGAGTGTGTATGGGTGTTTCCCAGTGTTGGGTTGCGGCTGGAAGGGCATCTGCTGTGTAAAACATGTGCTGGATAGGTTGGCGGTTCATTTTGCTGTGGCGACCCCTGATTGGTGAAGGGACTGAGCAGAGGAATGAATGAATGATACAGTTGTAGAAGAAGCTGTTCTTAAATCTATTAGCACAGCTTTCAAAATGAGGAGTAATTCAGATGTAGTACGTCACCTCACCTTAGTAACAGTTATATTTTTTAATTCTAGACACTAAGCAGTCACTTTAAATTCTTCTCAACTCGTTTCTAAAGGCCAACCAATAACCCCTGCCTGTTGAAAAGGTTTACAGTCAGTGGTTTCAAGTTGACAAGAGTAACAGGCATAGAAAGAGATGTTTAAAGGGGGTTTTATCACATTAATCTCTCAGTAGGAGGTTAGTAAAACTGCTAAAGATTCTGCCCAAGGTGCTGGAGGACAGATTAAAGAGAACTTGTTATTTAGGAGAGACAGTGAGAGAGACGGAGCTTCCTGTAGTACCAGCTGTGTTTCAAAAGCGTTGGCTAATGAGATAAACATAGGTTCTTCAAATTCTCAAAGGACCTCAAGCTAATAGTCTTGTCCCTAGGTGGTGTGAATGAAGAGACAAGCTCTTTGGATGCACCTGTTTGTGGAAATACAGTACCTGTGATGAAAGATGTTGCATGTGTTGCACTATAGTAATGGGTCTTAGAGTCTGTAGCTAGAAATTGGATTAAGCACTCTTTCTAAAATAAACCGATACATTTTTGAAGAAACTGAATGATACATCCAGCATGTCAGTAATTCATTTTACAACATATTTGTTCATTTATCACGATTGTAGCTGTTTTCTCTCAAAATCACCTGTATGAGGAGGTTTGGGTTCCACTGTTGTCTATGGTTTCTTTTAATACGCGGTGGATAGGTAAGGAAGACTTTGTATATAGTCTTTTTTTGCTTACCTAAACTGTATTTATTTCATGGAAAATACAGTAATATTGTGAAATGTTATTACAATTTTGTATTTTAACATATTTAGGAATATATCATTTATATTAACATAGTTAAGAATATATCACTCCAGTGATTGTTACATGACAACCCAACTTTGCAGCCTAAAAATAACAAACAAACAAACAAACAAACAAACAAACAAACAAACAAACAAACAAACAAACAAACAAACAAATAAATAAAATTCAACTCATAATGCATCCAAAATGTAAAGAGATGTAGTCTTTCCCACTTTATTAAAATAATGTAGATTTAAAATGTTTGGTTACATCAAATTAATCTTCTATTTATATTTGAATTCACAAGGCACAAGAGTTCACCAAACTTTAGAAATTAAAAAGTTGAATTGAACTCAACACTGATCTGAATAGATCTCAACATGCCAATGTTGCTTTGAAATCTTTGAAATCTTATTTTTCAAGTCTGCATAAATGATTTAGCTACTTGTATAATAATGTGATGCTTTTTTGAAACACACTCTATTGTCATAAAGGGCTATAAAAATGACGTTTAACTGACTTGGTTTGATATTTCTCATTCCAGAAGCTATCACAAATGTATAAACACCGCTTAGTCAATGTGTCATAAGCATGCAATGATACTAATTAATCTTAATGAGAATGCACACAATTGGGAATTTAGCTTGAAGTACAATTTTAGATATGCATATGATGTTGCATAGTTTATTCATTCATTTATTCATTCATTAATTTTCCTTTGGCTTAGTCCTTTTATTCATCAGGGGTCGCCACAGCGGAATGAACCGTCAACTTATCCAGCATATGTTTTACACAGCAGATGCCTATCCAGCTGTATCAGAAATTAATGATGGAAAAGACAAATTTTAAATAAAAATTGTTTCTCAAAAAAGTAGCTTGAGGTGGTTTTGAACTTGTGTGAAAATGGATAAGTGCAAGTAATATGAGATGGAAACACATTTGCTTAATAAACATATCGAACATCACTCCCACATGACTAATCAGCTGTCTCCACATTGTTTATCTTGTTTTGGTTACTAGGTTACCAATAATACACTCAGCAGCTTTAACAATTTGATAGATACACACCTTTTTTTCTTTGTTTGCAAACTTTGAAAAGATGCTTCACATTAGCATGGGAACCCGAATATTGACAATTTAACTTGTTAACCTGTTCAGCAGCACTAATCCCTTCAGAGAAAGCAATGGCAATAATTGAACTGACAAAATAAATAATAGAAGTAGTCACTTTTTCCTAATGCCCACGATAGCAGGTCCCTAATGCCACACTGAGAATGCAATACTTATGCAATAGTTATTGTCTCATAAGTAATTTAATTTCAGAATGTGAAATAGAGCTAGTGTATGCTTTCATTCTCTCTGTACTACATTTTCCTTTTACTTTTTTACATTGTTCTATTTTGATTCCTTAATTCTCTGTGTTTGTGTCTCATCACAGTCATTGACAAGCCTTTAAAACAAACTTCTTGTATGTGTAAAGATACCTGGCAATAAAGCACTTTCTGATTTTTGATTTCAGGCCCTCATCTTTGAGCAAAGTAAAATACTGAGCCATAACACTTCATAGCAAATGGATGCTGTTTTCCTTTCGGCTTGCAATCTATTACGTTTTATGCATCTATACCTGGCTGACTTTAATGTGTAATGCCTACTGCTGCAGAATGCCTCACTGCTGTTTTATTGTTACAGTACAAATCCATTTTACTGAAAAATCTATTTGTTTTTTCTCTTTACTTTTATAGGTCTATCAATATATGCATGAAACGATAACAGTAAATGGATGTCCGGAGTATCAAGCACGCGCTACAGCTAAGGTAGGCTGACTTCTGTATCATTTTATCTGCTAAACTTATTAAAGTACTTATTAGCATTTTATCTGGTAAACTTATTAAAGTTCATCTGCTAAACTTATTAAAGTCTGTCATCTAAAAGCAGCAATCCATTGATTTAAAACATTTTTAAATGTGTTTCTGCATAAACATGGTAAACACAATCAGCAATTGGCCACAGCAGCGTGCAAACATTTTGCCAGTTGCTCTACAGCCCCGTCACTGAAATAGCATTCATTCAGATTCATACTGTGTGAAGAGTGCACTCTTGTGAGAAAGAGAAAGAGAGAAGGCATAAAACAGTGACAGTGGGAATTACTGAGTACTGGATGAGCAGAAATGCTTTGCTGAATTTTTAGTAGGAGAATTTCAAATACAGCACTGGTTTCTCCAGGGACGGGTCACAGTCCCCAGTCAAATATGGTTTACGCAGAGGCGTAATTTTACAGAGCATGTCAAATAATTGAAAACATATCTTAAATCTCCTGCTCTCTGTTCGATTCCTGCTCGAATTAGCTGTTTTTGAAAAGAAAAAGAAACAACATGGACAAAACTAAAACTAGCCTATTCATATAAAGCCTCTTAAAGTCAAATGGTCAACCATTTATTTAGAAAGCCAACCAAATTGTTTGTCTGGAAAATATGTGATATCTCTACATCACAAACAGACACAAATACCAATCAGCCAAATTTTAAAGCCCTGCCATTTAAAGGCCACAATGCTGTCTGGAGAGTTCTGCCCACAATCTCTCTCCGCATGGATGGACAGAGCAGCAGTTACACCGTCAGACCTAAAGATCCAAGCTGTGAAAGGCAAGCGAGACAGAAAACACAAAGCACGCTTGGGATGCTACAAAGGATGCTGAGTGGTACCCTGCCATACCTTACATAGCTCAATAGGCCGCTCTTGTGGGTGTTGTTGTAATTGTGTTTTGATCCCAATTAGGCTTGCGTTCAGTGTAATAGTCTATTAATTATGCAAATCCTAGTAAAAGCAGAAGAGTTTCCTAGTTATTGAGGATGTTCTTTGCATTTCAATATCGGAAAGGCTAAAATGTCCACTGAGATGCACTAATTTAGTACTTTAAATGGGCCATCAAAGTTTCTTTTCAAAACACTTTGATGGGCTTAGAAAATGGTAAGTGATATACTTTAAGTTTGAGAACTGAAAGCCTAATTTCTAGCCCAAAAATAGCATTATTAAACATGACCGACAACAATTACACATCAAGAGTGCATATTCAGTGTTGAATGGCCCAGTTACAGTGAATGTGGAAACAAGATAGATACTTTGGTAACTCTTTAAAATACAAGACATGTAGTTAATGTTAGTTGATGTATTTACTAACATTTACTAACATTGAACAATGTTTGCACATCATTTATTAATTATAGTTCATAATTAACTAATGAACTACTAATGTTAACTAATGAGTTAACATGAACTAAGAATAAACAACAGTATTTTCATTAGCTACCAATAACAAAGATGAATAAATACAATAATAAATTGCTCGTTGATGTTAGTAAATACATTAACAGTAACTACAAGTCCCATATTGCACAGTGTTTCAGATACTTTTCATAAACACCAGAAATAGATGCTTTTATCATACTTGGTAGATAAATAAGAGTAACATGCCCTTCAACTTGAGACAGAAATATCATAATTATGTGTTGTGAGCAAATAAATGAGCAAAGGAAGTTGTGAGAAACTTAGAATTTTAGATTGCTCAGATTTGGCATGTTGTAATCTTGGAATGGTGTGTTGATTTGAAACGTTAATGACAAAAAAGACAATTCGTATCTAAAATCTGTAAAGACTGATGAGCCGAAACATTTTGACCAGTCACAAGTGAAGGGAATGTTATTGATCATCTCCAAACAAGACTGCATTTTAAAGTCTGGGTAGATTAGATAGTAAGCAAACAATTAGTTCTCTTGAAGTGTTGAATGATTCAAGCAAGATTGACATACAAGAGCTAAACTGTTACAGCAAGAGGACTGGGTCAAAGTGTCTCAGAAACAATGAGGCTGGAAGGTTACTTCTGGTCAGCAGTAATGAGAAATTACCAACAGTGTGATGGATGCCCGAGACTCATCGAAGCACAATGGCAACAAAGCCTTCTGTTGTCTATGCCAACAGAAGGTCTAGTGTGACAAGTTTTTAATGATGTTATGGCAAGAATGTGTCACAGCACACTGCACTGCACTGCTGCATATGGGACTGCACAGTTGCAGACCAATCAGAGTGCAAATGATGGCCCCTGTGCATTGTCAAATGTGCATACAGTGTGCACAGAAGTGTCAGAACTGGACCTTGAAACAATTGAAGCAAATTGGCTGCTTTGATGAAAAACACATTATTTTGCATCGTATGGAAGGCCATGCACATGTGCAACATTTACCTTGGGAAAAGTTGGCACCAGGACACACTGTAGGGTGACAACAAGCTGGAGAATGGAGTGTGATGCTCTTGACAATGTTCTATTGGGAAATATAGACGCACTTGTACCCCTTCATGACAATGATGTTTCTTGGGGGAAGTAACCAGTCTCTAATGATAGAGAGTTGGATTTGTGATCCAAAGGTCATAGGTTCGAGTCGCGGCAAAGGAAATTGTAGGTGTTGAGAGTGAATAACCAACTTCGGTTGGGATGATTCCCTTGAGCAAGTTACAGAACCCCTAACTGCTCCCCTGGCGGCCCACTACTCTGGGTACGTGTTCACAGGTGTGAGTCGGTTTGGATAAAAGCGTCTGCTAAATCACAGGTGTCAATTCCAGTTCCTGGAGGGCCGCAGCACTGCACAGTTTAGTTCCAACTCTAATTGATTTCTTCAGGTGTGTTTGAAAAACAGGTAAGTGTGTTGGAGCAGGGTTGGAACTAAACTGTGCAGAGCTGCGGCCCTCCAGAAACTGGAATTGATACTTATTTGCTAAATGCTTAAATGTTAAACCAATTCTGAAACCTGTTTAGAATTGGTTTAAAAAAACATTGTAAAGAGAGCAAAGTGTGGCTCTGTTAAGTAACTGTGGGATGAACTGGACCAACAATTTCATATATGTCAAATCCACCTTGCAACCTGCATGACTTAAAGGATCTGCTGCCAACGCCTTGGTGCTGTAACGCCCAGAGGGCGTAGGATAACAAGACGAGACGGAGAAGGATGAACATTACAAAAACGGGTTTATTGACACTTACGGGAAACATATACTGGATATGGGAAGACAGGACGAGACCCACACGAACCAAAATACCGGACAACAATGGACACAGACGAAAGGGTATATATGGAGGGCAGAGTGATTACACAGATGACACAGAAGGGATGAACGCAGGTGGAACAGATTAACAATGACGGTGGCGGAAGAAGGACAAAGAAAGCACATGACATAAACAAAGGATGACGCGGACGAACACTGACAGTACCCCCCCTTTTTGAAGGCGCGTCCTCGCGCCTTCAACGGGAAACAACAAAAGAAGGAGGGTAGAAGGGGAGGGTACCAGGGAGGAGTCTGAGGAAGGAGACAGGAAGGGAACTGGAGCAGGAGGACCCAGGACACAGCCAGAAGGACGGCCCCGGGCGGAGTCGAGGAAGGGAGGGTCCATGGAGGAGGAGTGGCTGCTGACTCCAGGGGGCCGACCGAGGGAGACGCCGCTGATGGCGGTGGAGCCCAAGGAAGGGACGGAGAGCCGAAGGGCGAAGGTGACGCCGAGGCTTCTGAGGGCCGGGCGAAGCAGGCGGCTCACCCGAGCAAGGCGACGGCGGGGTTCCGGAAGCCCGCGGCGTAGCCAGAGCGACAGAGGACCAAGGCGTAGCTGGAGGGATGGAGGAGCTCAACGCAGCCGGTGGGACGGTGCGATGAGGTGCAGCCGGAAGAGTGGAGTCCAGAGGCGAAGGAAGGGCGACGACTGACCAAGGTGGAGCCGGAGGGACGAGGGAGCCTGGCGGAGCTGGTGGGCGGACGGCCCACGACGAAGACGAGGGAGGAGTGAGCCAACGCGGAGCCCTGGGGTCGAAGGGCCGAGGTGGAGTCCACAGCTCGGAGGCCGTAGGAGCTGACGCTGGGCGACACCCTCCAGAGGGTGACGCAGACAGGTAGCGCCCACAAGCGAGCTCCATTTCCGGAGCTGGAGCGAGAGCTGGGGGGCTGGCTGACTGCAGCAGTGCTGGAGCTGGATGACTGGCTGCAGTTCTGGGGGACCGTGGGAAGCCACTCATGACCCTGGAGCTGAGGCTTTTTTCTAGGAGAAGAATTAAAAAACTGTGTAGGAACAGTTGATTGCTGCCTGGTAACAGCGGACGGATATTGCTGCCTAAACGCAGCGGATGATTAAAAGTCAAGCTCCAGAAGCCAGTGAGTAGCCTCCCAGTGTCCAGTCGCTGTCCATCTGCATAGGGGGGGTGGGCGGGACTCTCGCTGGTTCCGCGGGTAGCCGCCAGGACTCCCCCTCTTGGCGGTGTTGCCGGCACACACACCTGGTCAGACGGGTGTTTAAGCTCCTCCATCTCAACGCAATTCCGCTCTGTCGCTCTAGGGGGCGATGGCTCATTGGTCGGGGGTGGCTCTCCGTCTGCGGTGGGCTCTGGCAAGCGCTCCCTGCAGGTGGACGATGTTGATTGGCTGGTCACTGGGTCGGGAGTGGCACTGACGAGATCCTCCAGGAAGGCGGTGAGTGGAAATATTTTACTCGCCAGTGTCCACTCCATTTTTGCGGCGGTGTTGCCCTGAGGACCATCTTCGGGCGATCGTGCTCTGCTAGAGATGGGCGCGCAGAGCACGTCGCCCGGACAGCTGTTCTCAGTCGCTCGATCACGGTCCTCAGGGCTGCTCTCCCCCTGCTCCAGCAGGCGGTGATGACGAACGGGAAGGTGGGTGGGGACCAGGAAAACACGGAAGGGAGAAAATAAAACACTGAGGGGAAAAAAGACTATAAAAAGAAAATCGGGGGAAAACACGCCGCTATTTTTGGGTCCGGTATTATGTCACGCCCGGAGGGCGGATGGTGACAGAACGAGACGGAGAAGGATGAACATTACAAAAACGGGTTTATTGACACTTACGGGAAACATATACTGGATACGGGAAGACAGGACGAGACCCACACGAACCAAAATACCGGACAACAATGGACACAGACGAAAGGGTATATATGGAGGGCAGAGTGATTACACAGATGACACAGAAGGGATGAACGCAGGTGGAACAGATTAACAATGACGGTGGCGGGAGAAGGACAAAGAAAGCACATGACATAAACAAAGGATGACGCGGACGAACACTGACAGGTGCCAGATACCACCAAACACCTTCAGATATCTTAGAGCAGGGGTCACCAATCTCGGTCCTGGAGGGCCGGTGTCCCTTTAGGGTTTAGCTCCAACTTGCCTCAACACACCTGCCTGGAAGTTTTAAGTATATCTAGTAAAACCTTGATTAGCTTGTTCAGTTCAGCTTGTTTGATTAGGGTTGGAGCTAAAATTTGCAGGACACCAGCCCTCCGGGAACAAGTTTGTTGACCCCTGTCTTAGGGGATCAAATGTGTTTTGGCAGTACTATGAGGACCAACAGCAATATTATGCATGTGGTCATAAAGTTTTGGTTAACTTGTACATAGTAATCAGGTATTTTAATTTGTTTCTGTTGAATTTAAAATAAGTATTCATCACTTAAATGTATGACGTTGATTTGGAGAGTGATTTGTGAAACTGTGTGCTTGTGAACGACTGCAGTCCTGCATAACATGTGTAGAGTGACTGGATAAAGTTTGTTTTTAAAAAGGTAAAAGCAATGTTATTGCGTAAGTGACCAATTTCATTAAGAATACAGCAGATGTTTTTCAATGTCACACTTCGTTCCAGCCCACTTAAGGATATCATCTACTCAGTGTTTGAGCACATTTTACTGAAAGTCACGCTGGCAATCTCCCATTCATTCCTCTAGGACATTCTTTAAAGCTTGTGGGAGAGAGCATCAGTAACAAAGGAGGGGAGAGCTTAGCGAAGGGTCAATTATAACTTTTTTTTACAATAAGTACAAAACAACCTTGACTAACGTTATAAGAGGGCCTTGAGGGAAATAAAATAAAAAAACAAATGTATGACCTTAATATTTAATTAGGCTTGTCATTTCTGAGGGACAAGTTTGAAGGAGAGGTGAGATATACTTTGGTATTGAAGTTTTATGATCTAAAATGACTTTCTTCTGCCTAAGCTCATGATTGGTTGGCAGTTCATGCACAGCATACGCTTTCAGAATTTTAATAAATGAACGTCCTTGTCATTGATTCAGAGTTATAATTTCATTTAAATTAGTACTGGCTGCCATCTAGAAATGTTTGCCATTATTCTCAGTGACGTTTAGGCCTCTGATTTTGAAATGATGAAATCAAACCTTTAACCAATAATTTTCTTTTGAATGAGGTTGGAGTAATAATATGAAATAATATTATAGCAGTGGCACTTATATAGAATACAGCAGTGCTTTCTCTAATTGGGATGCTCTGTAAGCAAGTCTCGCCAGATGAGCAAAATTAGCATATCAATTAAAGTTCTAATGGAGGATGTAAATGACAAAAGTCATGGAATGCCTCAAAGCACCTCGCTTGGTCACTTTAAAAAGCTACTACAGGTTTCGAAAGGCAAATTGGACTCAAATCACTAGCACAAGGGCAATTAGCATGTGTGAGCAGCTTTCGTCCGCCTGCATTGGGACAGTTTTCAATCGATAGCACATAAATAGGAAGAAGAACAGCTCTAAAAGCTCCAAGTCATCCTTTGGGATCCCCTGCAGCAATTATCAATGAGCTCCAGTCGGATACTCTGGATGCATTTTTACAACCAAACGCCAAGTGCATTCCAAATGCATAGCTGATGTAAATGTTAAAAGCCGATATTCATTACCAATAGAGATTCTTTGTTGAATCTGTGTAATTATTTAAGATGTAATTTGTAAGGCTCACAATGGGCTTGAATGGGCCATTGCTCAGAATAATGTGACTGCTACTGGCTTATCTGACGACCTATAGTTCTCTTTAAACAGTTTAACCAGGAATGTGTAAATTAACTCCTGTTTACTTGCCTTGTCATTCCAGAGGTGTGTGCAGTTATTTAAAACACAATAGGAGAGAATTCATTCATTCATTCATTCATTCATTGTCCTTCGGCTTAGTCCCTTTATTTATCGCCACTGCGGAATTAAATAATCCAGCATATGTTTTACGCAGGGGATGCCCTTCCAGCTGCAACCCAGTACTGGAAAACACCCATACACTCACTCATTCACACACACAATCGTACACTACACCAATTTAGTTTATTCAGTTCACCTATAGCACATGTCTTGGGACTGTGGGGGAAACCGGAGCACCCGGAGAAAACCCCCACGAACGTGGGCAGAACATGCAAACTCCACACAGAAACGCCAACTGACCCAGCCGAGGCTCGAACCAGCGACCTTATTGCTGTGAGGCGAACGTGCTACCCACTGCGCCACCGTGAGGCTCCAATGAGTCAAAAAGAACCAAATTGTCACTTTCCGATAAACTGGCAGCAAAATTCTAAACAAAATGGAGTTTGCTGTGGTAAAAGGAAACCAATGTGGGCCCTTTTTTCTTATATAATACATTACTTCCACCTCAGAATATGAAATGTAATGAATGTGTGGTCGATTTTGGAGGTGTGAGATGCTTAAGACAGTTCTGGAGGAAATAATACTGAACCATTTTGATGATAGACTTTGGTTGGAGGATTTTAGAAAGACCCGGAGAAAACCCCCACGAACGTGGGCAGAACATGCAAACTCCACACAGAAATGCCAACTGGCACAGCCAGGACTCGAACCAGCGACCTTCTTGCTGTGAGGTGCTAATCACTGAGCCACAGTGAAATTAAGACAAATGTTAAGTTCCGCCTAGGAGAAATTAAGACAAATGTTAATGCTGCTCTTTTTCTATACTGTGAATATACTAATGCAGAGCCAAACAAAGCTACTTAAGCCAGAGTATAAGCAATGCCATTTGTTGCTAATGGCATTTAAATTTAATTTAATTTATGACAGGACAGTATATAGACAAGAATCGATATAGGAAAGAGAGAGGGGGGATGGGATCGGGAAAGGCTTGGACTCAAACTCGGATATATTATTGCGTGTGTGTGTGTGTGTGTGCGCGTGCATGTGTCTGTGTGTCTGTGTGTGTGTGTGTGTGTGTGTGTGTGTGTGTGTGTGTGTAAAATAGCAGACACACACACACACACACACACACACACACACACACACACACGCATACATACAAATATATATATAGACAGTATAAATGCTCTACTTTGAAAAAAAAATGTATCTCTATTTTTCTGTCAACAATGTTGTATTTGTGATAAAACCTAAATTCAAGCGGTGACAACAAATAAACACAGAAAGCAGAGTTTTTTTTTGTTTTTGTTTTTTTACAGTATTTTGGTATAATATGGTCATGCATTAATAGCAGAACATATTCTGAGAGCTGACAAACTTAGGTGAAAATCATCACAAATGCTGGCAGTGGCTGGCAACCTTATAAAAATGCTGACAGGGAAAAAGTTATTAAGCCTAAAGAATGTCCTTTACATCAACAAATAATACTTGGTTATACATATTACATGTGTATATACAAATATTATGTTTGTTTACAATTGTTATGTAGGCATATCTACGCTGCTTGTTTTCTCTCAGAGAGGATGTAGCTGTGAAGGTTGAGGAACTGGGAAGCGGCTGTCTTGAATGCAGAGCACTTTCAAACAGCATTCCTTTTCAGTGTGACACGAAACACTCTGACAGGGAAGGTGCTGTTCTTTCAGTTTCAGAGATCAGAGAACTGCTTGCTTTGCCATTTGGGATTATTTTTTTCAGAAAATCCTTGGTGTTTTTTTTTTCTTTCACTGTTTCCTGTGTTTGAATGCCTTAATAATGAGTGAGGCCCCACAGTGCTGCACCTGTAGCTACAGTGTGGATCAGCAGGAAGGTCTTTTGTCTTCCTTCACATTCTCCGTCTCCTGGTGGCTGTGCTTGGCTAACAAGCTCTGAAGTCTCAGGAATTCAGACGACAATGCAGGCAGCAGTGCAGGTTTTTCATTCTGCTAAATTTACAGCACAAACAGAGCTTGTTGAAATATTCTTACAGGCTGTGGAAACACTGTTCAATATGACCAAAAGTATGAGGATAACTGGACGGTTTTCCTAGTATATCAGCTTGCACAAAGACAAGACTTTGAATTTACCATAACTCAACCAAGAAGTTTAATTAGGCTTTTAACAATACAGTAATGGAAGCCAGTCAGCTCATTTTGAACTAGAGCCATGTAACACTTTTGTGGTACTGATAGTCTATGTAGAGATTGTGTTAGTATATAGTGCCAAAATACTGCATTGAGCCCACTTCTGCCTTCAGAACTGCTTTAATTCATCATGTCAGTTTCATCAAGGTGCCGGAATCATTCTTCAGAACTTTTTGGTTCATATTGACTTGTCGCAGATTTGTTGGCTGCACATCCTTGATGCAAACCTGTTATTTTACCACATTGCAAAGGTGAGCACATTGAGATCTTTCATTGAGATCTGGAGGCCATTTGAGAATAATGAACTCATTGTGATGTTCAAAATAATATTAATAATAATAAAAATAATAATAATAATAATAATAATAATAATGGCCTCACGGTGGCGCAGTGGATAGCACGTTCGCCTCACAGCAAGAAGGTCGCTGGTTCGAGCCTCGGCTGGGTCAGTTGGCGTTTCTGTGTGGAGTTTGCATGTTCTCCCCGTGTTGGTGTGGGTTTCCTCCGGGTGCTCCGGTTTCCCCCACAAGTCCAAAGACATGCGGTATAGGTGAATTGGGTAAGCTAAATTGTCCGTAGTGTATGAGTGTGAATGGGTGTGTATGGATGTTTCCCAGAGATGGGTTGCAGCTGGAAGGGCATCCGCTGCGTAAAACATATGCTGGATAAGTTGGCGGTTCATTCCGCTGTGGCGACCCCAGATTAATAAAGGGACTAAGCCGAAATGAAAATGAATGAATGAATGAATAATAATAATAATAATAATAATAAAAACAGTTTAGATTATTTAGATGAGCTTTTTTATATGTTGTGGTCCATTATCCTGCTGGAAGTACTTTAGCCATCACAAGATGGACACACTGTGGTAATAAAGGGATTGACATGGTCAGCAACAAATTATGACCCTACCATCCTAATGTTGCAGTGGAAATTGATACTTCTTAGACCAGGGGTGGGCAATTAATTTTTCCAAGAGGCCACATTAGACTCTGGGGCGGTTTTAGAGGGCAAAACCAATATAGTTAATTTGTTAAAAAATTTAAATAAATAAAAATAAAAACATTCTGTAAAACTATTCAATTAACGTTCATAAAAACTCTAAAGTTTTAAAAAGAATCAATTTTACGCAACAAGTATTTTAAAGACCAGCATCACAATATCAACTTTATATAAATGCCACAGGGTTGTTTGTTTGATTGCTTCACTTTAGATAATTTTTATTTATTTATTTATTCCTTCATTCATTTATTTATTTTTTTATGTTTAGTGAGAGAATTCTAGCCTGTGTTGGGCTGAACAAGTGCACTGAAGTCAGGTTGAATGTGAGGGGGACAGGCTATGTGATGTAATGATCATCAGTGAGAGGGGATCTGTATCTGGATTTGTTAAATCTGTTAATGTGTTAATCTGAGGTAATTAGTCTATTAGGTAATTAGTTTATTACTGTGTAATTCCATACAAAGTGTGGAACTTTTCAACTCGCACTGCCTGGAAAACTTGAGCGTGACATACAGCATGTTCATCCCTTCCTATTTGCGTGCTGAACTTGTGTGTCTCCATTTGAAATAACGAAACTGAGCGCACAAAAGACGCAATATGTGAAAGTAAGTCCCCTTTTGTTGACTCACAATATCAAACCTGCGCATTGCAAGGCAATTTAATTTAAATTAAATTATGATTTAATTTAAATTAAATAAATACTTAATGTGGGCCGATTAAAGTCCAGTGGGCTGCGGGCCGTAAAATGCCCAGGTCTGCCTTAGACCAAGCAACATTTTTCCAATCTTCTTTTGTCCGTTTTTGGTGATCCGAATGATCTGTTTCTCTTATCTCACAGGAGCAACACCAGTGTGCTCTTCTTCTGCTCATCTGTTTCGATGTTAGACATGTTCTGTGTTCAGAGATGTTCAGTTGTAACAAGTGTTTGTTTTTTTTTGTTACTGTTGCTGTTCTGTCACCTCGATCCAGCCTGGGCATTCTCTCCTGACCTCTGGCATCAACAAAAACATTTTCACCCACAGAACTGCCACTCAATGGATTTTTTTTTCTATTTTAGACCCCTTTTTGTACATCCTAGAGATGTTTGTGAAAATCCCATGCCACATTCAAAGTCACTTAAATCTCCTTTCTTCCCCACGCTGATGCTCAGTTTGAACTTCAGCAAATTGTCTTCATTCATAAGTTGCTGCAATGCAATTGGCTGATCAACCATTTGTGTTAACAAGCAGATTAACAAGTGTATACCTTATGAAGTGGCTGATGGATTCAAAAAGACTCACTATTAGTCAGACAAGCACAGCCCTACACCTAAAAATGTATCACTGACTGTCATGCTGTTACAAACCCATAGGACATCCGTTCATCTTTGAAAGACAATTGAAGATATTTTTAAAGGAGTCCTATTGTGCTTTTAACACTTTGAACTGTCTTAAGTGGGAAGTTTTGCAGTTTGAGAATGAAAAAGATCTGCAGTTGCAAAGCACAAAGTCCACGCCGAAGGGAGTTATTATGTGCATCAATAAGCACTGTTTATGAACTCCCTCAAGCACCTTGACTGAAGTCCTGGGATGTACTTTTCACAATTTGCCAGATTTGGTTTAGTCCCGCCCAAGGCATGCTTAAGGGGTCTGGTTGAATTGTGTTAGTAGTGTGTTGTCTTCATGTCCAAGAGACGCTATTACACAGGTATACTAATACACGTGATTTCTTCCCCAGATATTTACATTCACAGACAAAACCATTTTTGTGCTTTCAATATATCCTTCTGTGTATTTGACAGATCATGTAAAAGAGCTTTTTTATGTTCTATAGCTTGGAAATGCATTGGACTATCTATTTGTCATACATATTTCACTGACACTTTGAATTCTCTGGTTCCCACCAGGCCACAGTGGCAGCATTTGCAGCCAGCGAGGGTCACTCACACCCACGGGTGGTGGAGCTGCCCAAGACAGATGAGGGGCTTGGATTTAATGTGATGGGTGGAAAAGAGCAGAACTCACCAATCTACATCTCCCGCATCATCCCTGGAGGCGTAGCTGAAAGGCATGGTGGTCTTAAAAGAGGCGACCAACTCCTGTCTGTCAATGGAGTGGTGAGTTGTCAGTGATGTTCCTGTTGTGCAGGTTCCTATGTGTTTCGTGACTCTGTAAAAAAAAAAAAAAAAAAGCATATACTTATATATACATTAATTAATATATACTTTTATTTAAAAATATATACATATTCTATAAAAA
>CAIGQW010000596.1:4064374-4082000 GCA_903798125.1 Danio choprae
AATTAATATATACTTTTATTTAAAAATATATACATATTCTATAAAAACTACATTAAAAATTATATATATATATTTATTTATTTTATAATAAAAGGTATAACAGACATTCAAAGCGCAGACACAATTTTACAAATTACAATTTGGTTATGTACGCAGTGGCAAGTAAATGAGCAAGATTCAGTTGAGTGAAACTTAATAGGATGAAATAAAAGAGCAAAAGGCATGAAAGTGCTAATTCAAGATTAATTAAAATTAAATCACCTTTTAAAAACATGACTATATTATCATTTCTGTTGTTTTGTGAAACCAATTAAAGGGATGGTTCGCCCCAAAAATTTAACTTTACTCACCATTTCCTCACCTTCAATTAGTTTCAGACGTTTATGAGTTTGTTTGTTTTTCTCACTCACGATAAGCTGTTTGACAGAAAATGTACACAAAAAATAAGTGATATGGATGATTCTTTATCTAATTCTTTATCAGGCTTCGCAAAATTAACAAACAATTACTACTGTATGGCAAATTGTTTTTACCAGCAGATGCCCTTCGTGCCGCAGCCCTGATGTCTGTTTCACACATACTCCATCTCCGGTGCGTGTACGGTCTAGATGCAATAGGTGTGTGCAGTGCTGAGGCAGGAATTGGTGGTTGGGCCCTCACACATTTGCAGTTTCCTTACTGTCGCCTTTAATGTCAAATCATTTTAATTTGAATACATGTAAACATTGCACTTCAAAAACAAACATTTTTAAAAAAGCTGAGGAAACTGCTTCCTATGCCTTTTCCTTGGCGTCCACATCTTTCGTCTGTGGTCAGGGTCATAAGGAATTTGGTGCTTTTCCACCAGACGAGTATCATCCATATCACTTATTTTTTGAGTACATTTTCTGTCAAACAGCTTATCGTGATTGCCCACTGAGATTGCTCTCCTCTCCATCCTCCAACTATATCAAATGTATTTTAGACACATTTTGCAATGTGCAATTTTTTCCATAACTACCGGAAATGTATATAATATTGCACTTTAATTATGCGTATGTTATGCCATTATTACTATTTTTTCCTCAATCAATGTTAATTTTGCCACAAACAACCTGCTATTCTTCATATCCAATACAGGAAAATTAGACTCAGAATGATGTGGAAACGATCAGTGTACTGCTGCAGATGCACCGCAACTACAATGCACTGCTGGACCGCAACTGCATGCAGTGTGAGAGCTGTAACCAGTTAACAAGTGCACAGAAAATAATACATACCCCAAACTGTGCAGATGGAGTATGAAACAGGCAATCAACATGCAAACTCGAACCAGGGACTTTTTGCTGTGAGGCAACCATGCTAACCACTGAGCCACCATGCCACCAAGTTCCTTTTTTTCTGCTGAATGCAAAAGAATTTGGAAGAATGTCTGAAACCAGTAGCCACTGATGTCTATAGTATGAAAAATATATAATGAAAGCCAATGGCTAGCAGTTAACAACATTCTTCGAAATATCTTCATCTGTGTTCAGCAGAAGAAAAGAACTCAAACAAGTTTAGAACAAGTGGAGGGAGAGTAAATGATGACAGAGTTTTATTTTTGGCTGAACTTTCCCTTTAATACCACAAAACATCGCAGAATGACATGACTGATGTTGGCAGGTGAAGTTTGGGAAACAAATGTCAGTGCAACGCAAACATATTTTTTTGGGATGAAGTTTTTCAGCTGTCTCTTAAGATGCCTTCACGCTAGATGGCACATTGGCTTTTTAATCGATACACAGATCAGTTTGGGCTGAAGTGACATTATTGCGGCAGAAAAAGTTTTACATTGATCTCAGTGAAGAAAAAAAACATTTATAACAATCTACAAAGCTGATTACATCATAGACTAATACTGTAATAAATCAATTTTTGCAGCTGTTATTATCTCTGACCCATTAGAGACTCAAATCTTCAAATGTCTCATTTTTTAGGCTAAGCTTGACATTTTAAAATACTAAAATATGACAAATATGACAGAAAGATTACGGCAGGATCTAAATCTGAAAAGGACAGATGTCAAAAGAAATTATCTTTTCATATTTGACTGAAAATGTTTAAAACATGTCAGACTGGAGCCAGATTAAAATGAATCTCACAGCAAAAAAAAAAACTGTCTACTCTTATAAAGTGCTTTAAGAGAGTATCTCAGGGAAGCCTTTTAAAGCCAGTTTCTTTGCTCTTCTCTGTTGACATTGAAATTTGTAACAATTTTATTAGATGAAGGCGTAATTTGAGTTTATATAAACTAATGTCCACTGTTTTCCCACTGAACAATGACAGAAGACTTCAGTAAGAAGCCATTTGATTTCATTTGTGTCAAAGTCTGTAACAGAAAGGCGTTTTGTGACAGTATTTGAGAAGTGATTTCTCATTAAACCAAACATGTCACGGTTCCTGAGCTAATAGGAAATTAATGGCTCTTTTGTGGCAAAATGTAATTGAATGTTCATCACCATGGAGCATTTCTAGTGTGGTTTTGAGCCGACCAAGCTATGAATTTGTATATAACAAAAATGCAACAAACTAATGAACTTGGATCGAGAGACATATTTTCGTTTCGCTCCTTTGAATCAGATGAAATAAACAACCACAGATTGTTCTCTGACTACAGCATTTTTTTTTTTTCCTCAGAGCGTCGAGGGTGAACACCATGAGAAGGCTGTTGAGTTACTGAAAGCAGCCAAGGACAGTGTCAAACTGGTGGTGCGTTACACCCCTAAAGTCCTGGAGGAAATGGAGGCAAGGTTCGAGAAACTCCGCACCGCGCGCAGACGCCAGCAGCAGCAGATCCTCATGCAACAACAGCAGCAGCAAAACCTGGCCGCCCAGCAAAACCACATGTCGTAGGTGAGGCTTTTCATTGCTTTAAGGGTAACAGGGCGGCAAATGGGGGAGTTATCTGCCCTAGCACACTTTAAGGATGGTGGAGATCCAGTACTACATGCTGCCTGTCACCAGTATCATTCTGAATACAGACATCTATTGTGTCTGAAACGGTTATGTCATAGTGCAAGTAAATGAATCAATAGAAGCAGTTGGCAAGGAGTGCTGATGACATCACAGACTGAGCTTAATAACCGGGATGTGCTTATCAGGCACTTGTCCAGACATTGAAAGATCTTGCTTAAGGGACTTCCAGAAGAAAATTGTGAAGGAAAACAGTTTAGGTGGGAAATCAATCACTGGTTAATTACAGCATCTAAAGGGGCTTTTTACATCAATAGAACAATCTTATGGTTATTCTTTGCATTAAAGTGAAAGAAAATGTTGTCATAATTTACTCATATCCATGTCTTCTGTGAAACATGAAAAAGAAGGAGAAGAAAGAAACATACTTTTTTTTGTAAATGCATATCATGTAAATAGGGCCACACAACATGTATTATCCATATGCAGCCTTATAATGCAGTTACATTTGGAGCCTTATGTTTATCACGGCTTTGTGAATAACACAATAAAAAATTTGGCAGAATTGTGAGGCTACTGTTTTCCAGTCAATAGAAGTAAACGTGATTGTAAAAAAAGATAATAATAATAATAATAATAATAATAATAATAATAATAATAATAATAATAATAATAAAAATAATAATAATGATTCAAGCTCCACATATGCCAATATTTACAAGACACTTCTTCTGGTTATAAGAAATTAATATGATATGGTATTGTTTGCTTTTGTTCATGAGAAGCAGACTTTTTATTGCTTTATAAATATAAGGCAAGCAGCAACGGTCTTTTTTGCTTATCTTCTCTTCAATAGATAAATATTAACCAAGGAAGAAAAAAAAATCAGGAGCTTATAAAAACTTCTTGAAATAACAGGACGTTCTGTACACTATATACATGCATAATAAGCATGTCAGAAGTTCAACATCTCTTGAAAGCTTAACAAATATAAACATGCAGATTAGTCTAATCACTTTGTTTAGTGTTTATGTAAACACTATGATTGGATTTATAAATCAGAATCATTTCATTTGATTTAATCAAAAAATACCCATGTAATCTTAGCTAACATCACATTTGGGACAATTTTTGAATCCAATAGTAAAAAATTTTTTTTAATTAAATTAAAAAAATGTTTTTCTTTTGTCTTTACCAGGATGAAAGTATATATTTTACTAGTTATTTTGCAAGATACTATGCTTGGCTTAAAGTGCAACTTTAAAACTTAACTAATTAGGCAAGTTAATTAGTTAATTGAGCAAGTTGAGGTAATTAAGAAGCAGTTCTTTAGCCTGTAGAAATGCCCTTGCTCTTTTAACCATCACTTGGAAAACATTTGAAAAATAATGAGGAGGAGGGCTAATCATTTAGTCTTAAACTGTATTAAGTGTTAATAAAAATCACTTATTTCTTTGTGTATTAAATATGCAAGCTTTTTGTAAAGCACTGTCATTGTTTCTGTTTGGTGGTAGTAAAGGATATGTTATTTTCAGAATTAACCTGACATGATTTATTAGCTTCTGAAACGGTTCCTCCCTTTTATATTAAAAAGAGAAAGTATGTCATCCTTTATCATTTCCATTACCACTGTTCTGAAGTAACAGCGCTCTCATTTCCTCAAGACGTCTTTCGTTTTTGCAGATGCAATACAATAAGAGTCAATTCTATTAGTCAGAGACTTTTCCTGACAGACCACAGCACATCTCTTCGTATTAATGACACTTAGCCCATCTCTCGCCTCATTGCCTCCACAGACCACAGTTAGCTCTCAGCTGCAGTATAGTTGGCAGCATTGTAACCTCACCACAAAAACCATCCAAGCCTAAAATGAAGTTATAAGCAGTGCCGAATCACTTCTCAGAGGCACCGGCTATCGTACACTTATCACCAAAGGGCTATTGGAATTCCTTGTGCATCTCTTGTTGTGGCTAAATCCTTAGCTGTAAAAATCATGTGCTTCTGAGCTGCTGAGTATTTTTGGGATGTTTTGTCTAGGCAAGAGGATCATGGAAAGAGAGCCCATATGATCCCCATCAAGACTGGCATACGGACTAAACGGCAAAGCCACAGTGACCAAAGAACATTCTGCCAGTCCTAAACTGCCCAACACACAAACTTACATCTGAAATACAAATAAGATCAGGGACCATATTAAAAGACCACTCCACCTTTTTGGGAAAAAGTCTCATTTTACAACTCCCCTTACACAGTTGAGTTTTACCAATCGACCTGTCTGGCGGGAGCTTAGCTTAGCATTCATTCATTCATTTTCCTTCGGCTTAGTTCAGGGGTCGCCACAGTGGAATGATTCCAGAAAAATATTCCAGTATATGTTTTACACAGCAGATGCCCTTCCAGCCGCAACCCAGTACTGGGAGGCTTAATTCATTGAATTGGATTAGACCATTAGCATCTCGTTCCAAAAATCAAAAAAGAGTTTTGATCTTTTTTTCTATTTAGAGCTTGACAATATTGTCAAGCAGTAAATGTTTTAGCTAAGAGGTTTTTTTCCCTAAAGCGTACTCACAAAATTGCTGAGACAAAATTACACTGTACTAATCAATAGATAGTGAGAGAGAATAAATAGTGAGAACGGGGTCAACCTCATTGTTATGGATGATGTCGGCATGCTTATTAACTATGCACAAAGTGATTGGCTGTTGGCAAGGAGTCTCTGTCAGATTTATTCAAAGAAATATTTTAGAGTGCATTATTGTGTTGCCTAATTCAAATAAAGTATAACATTATTTATATGCAGGCTAGGTGTCACTTAAGCAAGTATATGTTACGTTAATAGCTTCATACATGTGTGCTTCTCGTAAATATTTAGTGGACATGCCCCAACGATTAAGCCTTTAACTTATTAATCGATCATTATCCTCGAAAGATTATAAAATGTTTGTGTTCCCTGACTGATTGTGATTTGGATTTAGAGATTTACACTGTAAAAATGTCTGTTAATTAACAGGTTCCTTATTTCATGATTCACGGTTTTTTTTATTGAAGTTTTTGTAGTTTGAAACATTATTTTGTATAAGAAATAATATATAGAGATTGAAGTTCATAAAACAACAGAAAAAATACTGGCAGTTTATTTCCAAGTTTTGTAACCCAGCAGGCAACATGACGTCAGATTGCTGTTGTACCCGAAAGTCGTGCGATATTGCATTTTGTGTGGAAATGAAAATCAGCTTGACTTCAGAACCCAACATCAGACTGACTTCAGTGTCCTACATCGGACAGACATTGCATTTTGGTCACTTTCCAACATAACCTAAAAACAACAAAATATCAACGTCTAATGATGTTACAGCTTGACGTTGTGTGGGCGTTACCACTATGTCTATCAGACGTTCGATATTGGTTGCCATATCCGATGAATAAATGTCAGTATTTGACATCAATATGACGGTGTTTTAAGATGTTGGCTCGTCGTTGGATTTTGGTGACTTTTCAACACCCTAAAATTAACAAAATATCAACGTCATTTCACGCCGTTATTGGACGTCAAAATAATTGTCCTTAGACACTGATGACCTAAATCTAACCTAATATTAACGTCTTATGATGTTGTGATGGAGTTTACGATACCAACCCTGACAATATATCACTTCACACTATTAAAAGTGTCAATAAAAGTAATTTTTCTAACTTTTCAACATCAACAGTTGTTAAAGACAAGATCAAGGTCCCAATTCAAAATCATAAATTAAAATTTACAAAATATATACGAAAAACTTAATTTATTCATTCATTTTCATTTTCGGCTTAGTCCCTTTATTAATCTGGGGTCGCCATACACACCCATTCACTCATGCACTACAGACAATTTAGCTTACCCAATTCACCTATACTGCATGTCTTTGGACTGTGGGGGAAACCGGAGCACCCGGAGGAAACCCACACCAACACAGGGAGAACATGCAAACTCCACACAGAAACTGACCCAGCCAAGGCTCGAACCAGCGATCAGCGACCTTCTTGCTGTGAGGCGAACGTGCTACCCACTGCGCCACTGTGAGGCCCGAAAAACTTAATTATTATTATTTATTTTTTTACAGTTCTTAGTTCTTAACATTTTAACATCTTACATTTTTCCTAAATTTAGGACTGATTCATTATTTTTCAGATAGCTTTTTTCCCCCACAAGATTTCCACACCACTGATACGGGCCCACCACTGATGGGCTTTTTTTGGCTGATTGAGCATGTTGAGATTTCTTCCTTTGGTGCCGTCAGTGAGAAAGCCGTGCCTGATTGCCTCAGTTTAGTGATAGAGTCAGTGCATGAGAATGAAAGTAAAAAAGAAGAAAGTGAGCAAAGGATTCAAGATTTAAGACATACAGAAAGCTGTTCTAATTTTGCCATCTTACTTCAGCATTTTAATGAGTGAGTTTATTCATAACAACATGAGCTGTCTGGAATGAACAAAGATCAACAACATTATTCATGTTCAAAATGTCTTGCGTTGTTTATGGTTTTGTATAGCCTATGCAGCTGTAGTTTTGATTCTCTTTTTGAATGATGAATACATAAATGTTAAACCAGAAAGTTTCACATAAGTAAACTTGTTAGTTGCAATGCTAGATTTACAATTAATAGTAAATATCAGGGGCAGCACGGTGGTGGAGTGGATAGCACATTCGCCTCACAGCAAGAAGGTCGCTGGTTCGAGCCCCGGCTGGGTCAGTTGGCATTTCTGTGTGGAGTTTGCATGTTCTCCCCGTGTTGGCGTGGGTTTCCTCCGGGTGCTCCGGTTTCCCCCACAATTCCAAAGACATGCGGTACAGGTGAATTGGGTAAGCTAAATTGTCCGTAGTGTATGAGTGTGCGTGTGAATGAGTGAGTGTGTATGGATGTTTCCCAGAGATGGGTTGCGGCTGGAAGGGCATCCGCTGCGTAATACATATGCTGGATAAGTTGGCGGTTCATTCCGCTGTGGCGACCCCAGATTAATAAAGGGACTAAGCCGAAATGAAAATGAATGAATGAATAGTAAATATCAGTAGCTGCCATGAATAAGGCTACAAAATAAAGCACACACGCACGCACACACAAAATAACGTATCCTCATAATTCAATTGAAGCAGGCAAGTTTATTAAATGCCTGACATGCTGCGCTTGCTGTGACCCAAAATGGGACAAATGACTAGACTTTACAAACTAATGCTGACCATAGACAACAAAGAAAACATTTAAATTAAGCTGCGTTGTTTACAACATGCACTCATTCAAGGCTGTTATTTAATTCATGTAAAGTTACATTACGTCTGTATTATTTGGTGACAAATTTAAATTACATATATATGTGTGTAACAGATGTAGTTTGTGCATTAATGGATGTTGGGGTAAACTCGAAGCAGAGCAAGTCGTTTAACCTGCAAACAAAGTTGAGTTTCTCCTCAGACGCAGTGCTGTAATGGCGGGTTTGCTTAGCCACAAGATTGCGCTATTTATCAGTGAATCGGATTCTACAAAAACCCGATTATGAAATAAATGCTTGAAAATCCAGAAAAATGTTAGTAAAACTGATTATCGGTCTTATAACGTCTACACAAGTATCAATTTATAAAAAAGTACATAAAGTTTCTCACAGTGAGGCAAACCATTACGAAAATTAACCATGGTAAAAAAAACATTACACTATAAATTTAAGTAGGCCTATTGCAGTTTTGCAAATGGTGATACAAAAAAAAAAAAAAAAAAATATATATATATATATATATATATATATATATATATATATATATACCATATATATATACCATTCCAACTGAAATTTTGATTGCCCCTTTAAACTTGTCTCTCAGCTTTTGTCATTTGGTTTTTTACAGGCTGTTCCAAAAGAAGAAAAAGTAGAGAACACTGGGTGAGACTTGCTGAATCTCACAGTCGTGATGTAAGGAGGTCTGCGAGATCTCGGAAGAGGATCCTTACTGTTCTCCAGTAAAGACTATCCTCTTTCAGCCAACTACCTACAACTCAAAAAGACTGAAAACTCCATGATCTGTGTTCCAAATCGGTGCTTGGAAAAATGTTTATGATGGCATAGAGGAAGGCTAGCACTGACTACATGGTTTTACACCTGCTTGTTCATATTTCAGTTGTCTAAAAACCAATCGCAAGTTGTGACCCTCTTAAAAAGTCCCTCTTGTAGTTTTGTGATGTATTTCTAAAGCATTCAGCATTTTGTTTTATTATCGTTTTTTTTGTTGCCACAGCGTTGTACAGTAACCTTTCGAATGGTTCTTTTGGTGCTGGTGTCTCTGTGAATAGAAAGCGCTTTTTATGTCAGCCATCCTTAATTGGATAACTGAGGTATTTTATACCATATTGTAGCAAGGGATATTTTTTAAAGAAAGTTAGCAATAACACTTGTTTGTCACATTCTGCTGTAAAATTATGAGTAAAAGGTCAACTTTAAGCGTGCAAAATTAATATTATAAGGGTAAAATTACTGCAAAACTGTATCTTATGCACCATGTGACATAAGTCAGACTAAACCATAAACATTTGCACAGAATGTTCTTACGAGATCACTGTATCACAGTGCCATTGGCAGAGATTATCTTGTACATTTGGCATATTGTATGGCAGACATGCTTTAAAAGTAAAGTGTGTATGTTTGTGCGACTTGTGCTGTGAAACAAAAATGTTGACTGTTTCCAAATAGGTTTCCAAAACACTTTGCCATTTCTACCATTGGTTTGCAAACATTGTCAATCTTAATATAAAAAGTCAACAAGTATATATGAAAACATTGCAGTTTGTCTGCATATCCAGCTACAAGCATTTGTGTTAAACCAATGGCAGAAACAGAGAGAGCTCTGAAAACAATACTCAAAATTTTCACAATTTTGTTTCATAAAACTAGCAGTGCAGTAATGACGCACTTTACCTTCAACAGGTCATGTATTCATGAAAGCTGTACAGTTTTGATGAGGTTTTACGGTTGTTATGTCACTACTGAAGTTAAAGTCTAATGTAGAAATATTCTATTTAAGTTCAGATATTTATAGTAGATATTATGAAATTATTTACTATGAGGACGAACAGAATGTCAAACACAGATACATGATATCTACATATAGAGGTGAATCATAGCATAGTATTTTATTTTAAAATTCTATTTTCAAGTTTATTATCTCAAGAGGTTGGAAAGATTATTAACTGTGCTGTTCTGTATTATGTTATCTTTCCTCAAAACCAACCACCCTATTCACTAAAATAATAACAAAAAAATTGTCCTGTTTGACAATCAAATTAAATAGCAAGCATTACATTTTGATTTATTAAAATTACACCTTTTACATTTCAGAACTTCATTCCCTCAACAAAAGCTGCCCAAATGTCTATCCATTACAGTGCTGTAGCCGTACTGTTAGTTCAAGTCTAATAGAAGCAAAACTGTAAATCAGCAAGTAGTCGATGACCACCATAATAATACAACATAAGGTAATATTGTATCGGTGTTATTGTAATTTGGTTTGATGGTTTTCCTGATGTAGGACTTTGGTAGATACCTAAATTAGCTCCTTTGTTGGTTGTTTTTTTGAGTAATCTCAGACTGTAGGTAACATGTAAACGTGGCATCCTAATACGTAGGCAAAAATCACACCAAGCTGTGAAGGTGATTTGTTCCTTGATTGTCAATCAGTTCATTTTAATGGATTCTCTTCCCTTTTATATGTTTACTTACAGACTTTCTTATTAATGACTTGCATTTTTGAGGCTGGACAAGCTGATCTTATTATACAGCGAAAAAATACCAAGTGATATGCAATTGTTATACATATTATATTTGTACAAATAAATATGTGTGCGTGCGTGCAATGCTTTGTATCTTTGTTTCTTGACAACCAAAAAATCCAGTTTGATCTGGTGAGGAAACATAAGTATTTTACGTTTTGTCATTTAGTGGCTAATTCGTAGGACATTATAATTTCGAATACAATTTCAGTCTTATGAAAAAATAATATTTTTAAAAAGAGGTGTGACAACAAAACCTGCCCCTAAACCCAACTATAAGTAGAGGATGAGCAAATTGTACTAAAATGTACGTATAAGATTGTACAAAATCATACAAATTTTCTAATAAATCAAAAAGTTACAAATTGGCGTTAGATAGCATTACAAATTCAGAAGGTTCAAATACAGAACAAGCAACTGCATGCAAGCCAGTATAGTGTAACTTACATTTCACACAAAACTGATGGTTACTCCATCCATTTTTGTTCTACAGCAAAATCTGTTGCACCGTGTATTTCCTGAAATAATCTGTACATTAAAAAAAACTGAGGGAATAATTCAATGACTTGCTCAATACTCAGAAAAGCCACTAGTCAAAACCTGCTTGTGCAATGATGCAACCTGCAGAAACAGTTACTAAATATTCCACTGTGCAGACTTGCTTTGTGCATTACGCCAGAACGTTTTGCATCACTGCTCACATTTTCTTCAGTATAGGAGTTTCAAGTCAAGTCTTCTTTGTTTGTGGTGAAAAAGACAAGAGGGATTTATCCAAAGATACAACATGTGTTGTTTTTAATAAAGGTTGAAGTCACTAGCTTGGGCAGTGAAAGTCCTTTACACTATCAGGCATCAAATGGGTTGATAAATAGCCCAACTGCCCTTGTCACATTGCTTCAGATGAACCTGACAAAGAGGCTAATGCAGAAACTCACTGATTGTTTGCAGGGTATCATAAGAGCCTTTTAATGCTTATGCAGTTTTAGGTCTTAAAAATAACTTTAAGTAAACCAGGGCTAAATGCATCATTTAAAAAATAACAAATGTGAACTTAATATACCAGTGCCAGAAAAGAGGCCTACAAAAACCAATATAGCTAAAGCCCATGGCATTTATTTTCATGCTATTAGTATATTATCTGTTCCAATATTTTATTATCATATTATATATTATTCCTTTTACTTATTAGTTAGCTACTAGCTCTTTTTTCTAGGTGTTCGTACACTTTTAAATGAAACTATCTCTTTATTATTTAGATAATCCTTCTTATTTATTAGATTTAGTATCATTATTACAAGGGCCTCACGGTGGCGCAGTGGATGGCGTGGGTTTCCTCCGGGTGCTCCGGTTTCCCCCACAAGTCCAAAGACATGTGGTATAGGTGAATTGGGTAAGCTAAATTGTCCGTAGTGTATGAGTGAGAATGGGTGTGTATGGATGTTTCCCAGAGATGGGTTGCAGCTGGAAGGGCATTCGCTGCGTAAAACATATGCTAGATAAGTTGGCGGGTCATTCCGCTGTGGCGACCCCAGATTAATAAAGGGATTAAGCCGAAACGAAAATAAATGAATGAATGAATGAATCATTATTACACAGCTCTCTGGAATACTTGATTCTGATTGGTCATTTGCAACATTCCAAAGTATCCCAGGTAGGGGGCCCTTAATTGTGGCCCAGTTGCGGTTGCTGTTTATAAATGTATGAATTTAATGAATACATTTAATTAATATGAGTTAAGAAACTATTAAAGTTCAGAACTATGCTTTTTGTCTAATTGTTTCGATTTTGGCAAACAGCCTTGTAATAAGTGGGATGATGTACATATATTATAAAGTCATTGTTTTCATAATTAAGCCCTTCAATCTTATACAGCTTGTTGGGATTTGAGAATAAACTAGTGCACTAAGTACGGTATGCTACTATTATCTGATGAGTAAGTATACTTAATGTGCACTAGTTACAACTGGTATAGTAAAACGTAAATAGATATCTCATTGACAGATCCCCATAAGTCAATGGCAATTTTTTAAATGGATAACCAATAGATATTTACTAGGCCTACTCATTCAATAAGTATTAGTATCTAAAAAATAAGTAATGAATCAGCATGAGTAAGCTTATCTAATAAATAAGATCTAGTAGTGATTGCAAGTATCTATTAAAAAGATAGTGATACCTAAAACATAAGCAGCTACTAGTACCTTTTAGCGTAAATGTTATAAGCTTATATGTATTTGTATATATCACATATATTTGTTTGTTAGTGAACAAACCATAATAAATCGCTGAAAGATTTTAAGTTAGCCTACTGTATGAATAAAAACAATATTAAACACACACACACACACACACACACACACACACACACACACACACACACACATTTATACATACATTTTTTCTGAAATAACATCTGAATAATTTAAAGTGAAATACAAGGGAGTAAATTATGCAAAGCACACACAGGATAAATGCGCATCACTGATGTGATCCATTTGTTAAATGAGCTTTTATAATTTCTCAAAATCTGTACTAACAAACGTAATGCTCATAAATATTGTCGATGTAACTTTCTCTGGCAGTAAATCCACAGGGCTGAGCAAAATCCTGACAACAGCAGATTATATCCATTGGAAAAAAACCTCCAGCTTGGACCTTTTTAAATATTTTATTTATCACTGAGAAAAGTACGCCCAGGGCATCTCATTGATTTACTTAAATCAAAGTGGATTTGCAGTCGGAACTGTAGGGCTGGTGAATTTTAAATCAGAGATAGATGTAAACGT
Source organism: Danio choprae (assembly GCA_903798125.1). NCBI lineage: Eukaryota > Metazoa > Chordata > Actinopteri > Cypriniformes > Danionidae > Danio > Danio choprae. Next base: position 4,077,885 of record CAIGQW010000596.1, read on the forward strand.
GCATGTTTCATTAATCTTAGCATATCAGATTCTTTTGTTTTAGCTTGGTGGTAAGGTTTAAGTTAAGACATTAATAAAATCTAGAACCCTTGGATCTAACATTCTGTAATGGGTGTTTTTATTTGTTTATTTACATTTATTTTTACTTTTCAAATTTCAAATTATTACTAATGTTGCTGAAAACATGCAAGTTAAACAGTGGATAAGGGAATTCTTTCTTTCTATCTTTTAATTTATACATTAAAAAAAAAAAAAAAAATAATAATAATAATAATAATAATAATAATAATAAATATAACATCATAACAAAATAATAAATAAAACAATATATAATAAATGGCCTCACAGTGGCGCAGTGGGTAGCACGTTCGCCTCACAGCAAGAAGGTCGCTGGTTCGAGCCTCGGCTGGGCCAGTTGGCGTTTCTGTGTGGAGTTTGCATGTTCTCCCTGTGTTGGCGTGGGTTTCCTCCGGGTGCTCCGGTTTCCCCCACAAGTCCAAAGACATGCGGTACAAGTGAATTGGGTAGACTAAATTGTCCGTAGTGTATGAGTGTGAATGGTTGTGAATGGATGTTTCCCAGAGATGGGTTGCAGCTGGAAGGGCATCCGCTGCGTAAAACATATGCTGGATAAGTTGGCGGTTCATTCCGCTGTGGCGACCCCAGATTAATAAAGGGACTAAGCCGAAATGAAAATGAATGAATGAATGAATATATAATAAATGTGTTGTACCTACAATATAGGGGAAAAATAACAGATTTTAAACACCAACCAAATTGTAATTTGGTTACGTTTACGTTCACTTTTTTTTATAAATTAATTTGATATATGTACTTATATATTTTTCAACTTATTTAAAATTTGTACAGTCTTATCACTTGCTCCAAACTATTCCACAACCTCACACCACAGTCTAGTTGTACTTTTATAATTAACTAAATGGTATCAAAATATAATAACATTTTTAAAAATCTATTTCTCTCCCAGTTATACCTGCCTGCCATTTTATATTTTTGCTTTTGTAAATCTTCTTTGAAGGTATTTTTTTTTCCAATGAACATAACTTGTGTCATCTTGAAGGAACACTACACTTTAAAAATGCTCCTTTTACAAGTGACGTTAAAAGTGAGAGGGGTCTGGATGCAGACCTGGTGCAGTGCAATCTGAGCTGCATCCAATGCTTTTTAATGCGCTCACCTAACCCCACTCCTCACCCTACCCCTCACAGTGACATCACTAGCTCCATTGAGTGCATTGTGTCAGACACTGGATCACTGAGATATGCAGTCTCAGCTTGCATCATCAATGCTGCATCCAGATACTATTGTTAAAAGTTGAGTTTTACCATTTTTTTGAATCCATTCAGCAGGTCTGGTGGGAACACTTCTAGTTTAGCTTAGTTTAGCATAGATCATTGAATCGGATTAGACCATTAGCATCTAGCTCAAATATGACTAAAGAGTTTTGATAATTTTCCCATTTAAACCTTGCCTCTTCTGTAGACACATTGTGTACTAAGACTGACGGAACATTAAAAATGCTATTTTCTAGGCCGATATAACTAGGAACTATGCTCTCATTCACCACAATAATCAAGGAACTTTCCTTTTGTACCATGGCTGCAGCAGGTGCAGTGTTATTATGCAGCACCTGAAAATAGTGCCCAGAACCAAGCCCTTCACTTGCACCACCAGCTAAAATCTGCATAATATCATTGAGCCTGCTGAAGCCATGGCACGTCAACGTCACCAAAGTTGCTTGATTATTATGAATGAAAATGTATGAAAGCATAAATTAAAATTCCAAGAGGATTTAATTGATCGTTTAAAAAATGTTGAAAAGTAAAAACTGTAATATATACATATTTTTGTAGGTAAAACAGGATGGGAGGACTTGCAGTGTCATTTCATAAAGGAAAATAAATAATAAAGGTAAAAAAAACACCACAGATCTAAGAAGCTTTTAACATTCTTACTGTTGTCAATGCACTTGAGAAAATACTGCGCTCTGGTGGATAAAGCTTATTAGTGCACTGTTGTCGAAAAGGTTAATGTAAATTCAATTAACTACATTTTTTTTCTTATTCATTTCATTGGACAACACTTTTAAGGCATGTTCAGGGTAAAGCAAAAGAAAATGGAGAAAAGGGTTTCATAAAAACTTGAAAAAGTCTTTTTATGACAAGTCAAATAAAAAGCTTTCAGCATGCAGTCAGGGCAGACTATTCAATCCACGAAAGCTTCAAGTGCTTTAAAGGGTTAACAATACACCCAATATATGAGTCATTTAATGGATTCTAGTAGAGTTTAGCCATGGATATTTCCTGTGTTGCGTTTAGAGTGATAGCCAGGTGGGCGACAGGATTGCTTACTGAAATTGAATCTACTGTACTTTAAGTGTTTGAAAGACTTGCAGTGAAAGATCCTCTACTGCATTAGTGAAACTTTTCACAGAGCTAAATTAGCTCAGAGTGTGAACAGGCACCTTCTGAAATAAGAAATCGTTTTTTTAATGAGCCAAGCAGGAAGTAGACTTTTTTTTTTTTTTTTTTTTTAAAGATTTTGTTTTTCTATTTGACTTTAACTAGTACACCAATATTAACATGTAAAAGCATAGTTTTTAGATAATAATGCACATTTTACACTCATCTTTGGCACAATAATTGTTTGGATGACAAGAAATTGCACTGCTTTATTGACTAAAGTTAAAAAAATAAATAAAAATAATAATAATAGGTTAAACTATTTTTAAAAGGTGTCCTTGCTGCAGTGTACATTTATTCAACTACTGAGTAATATTAATTAAATGTACTTACTATATGGTTAGTTGCATGGAGTTATACCTAGTTACTAAAGTAAAACCCCCTTTTTTTTTTTTTTTAATTAAGTGTAACTGAAGTATCTTTGGAAGTTCACATTTACGCTGCAAAAACAAGGTTTATCTTGTTTCTAGTAAAAGTAGCAAATCAAGAACCATTCTCCAGTAAACAAAATAGTGTTTTTTTTAAATCAGAACACCACGATTTACTTGTATATAAAATGCAAAAGGCAAGTTTGATAACACATGAGGATGGCAGGTAGTACTCAATAGATACTGCAGGACGGAGATGGCTAGATGATACTGGATCTGAGGAGATCTGGAGAACCAGGAACACAGATGGACGAAGTCGAGGAAATAGACGACAACCAGTGGAAAGACCAGGAGAAACCACACTAGAAAGGTGAGACGCAGACACTTGAGATCATAGGAGACAAGTGAGGCAAGTAAACACAGAAATTAAACCAGTAATCGTCACTGACCATGGTGAGAGTGTTGTCCTTCAAGTCGCAACAAGGCTGGACACTGAGTGGAGTGAGATGCTTGGTTTTATGGGTCTGAGGTGATGACTGGGAATGGCGTGCAGGTGCGGGGCTAATCAGAATGCGGGTGACTGTGATCGGAGTGATTGCGGTGACTGAGTGGGGAGAACATGGCCTGATTGAATGGTTCAAATTTCATTTGTTCAAATAAAATCAACAACAAACTATACTTATTCTGACCTGTGTTCATTCAGATTTTATGATCATACTGTTATTATATTTCAGTAAAATGTATTAAAAACCTTTTGCTAACTAAAACTGGTGGTCTTTTCATGTGTCATCACGTGACTATTGTTCTAAATATAACAATCATTTTGAAATATAAACTAATGTTTTGACACTGTAGATGGCGTCTCTGAAAATCATGATCAAAATGTATATTTATTATTACATTCTTAGAACATGACACATTTTAATTTATGGGGAAACAAATTAAATCTAAAGCTGCGTTACACTTTATTATTTTGATGTTTGAACACTCTATTCCATGTTTGACTAATGTATGAAGTAAAACAAAGGAATTTATTCATTCATTCATTCATTTTCATTTCGGCTTAGTCCCTTTATTAATCTGGGGTCGCCACAGCGGAATGAACCGCCAACTTATCCAGCATATGTTTTACGCAGCGGATGCCCTTCCAGCCGCAACCCATCTCTGGGAAACATCCATACACACCCATTCACACTCATACACTACGGACAATTTAGTCTACCCAATTCACCTGTACCGCATGTCTTTGGACTTGTGGGGGAAAC
>CAIGQW010000596.1:4102738-4115248 GCA_903798125.1 Danio choprae
TATATATATATATATATATATATATATATATATATATATATCTTGTCAATCATTTTTTTACAAGAATCATTTTAATATGATTAAGACTGATTTAAGGATCACAGTGCAGGTTTATACATTGTAACTATCCTTCTAACTATTTTTCCAGCATTTTTATAAGTGTGTTGTTTCATTTTGACATAAATATATCTGTTACTCTGAATGATGGTGGAACATCATTTTACCGATATTTTGGAGTTTCATTTTCATAAAAGTTGTCTGAAACAGTAAAGCAAAGCATTTACTTGCATTCTGCATGCTTTCCATTTATTTAAAATCACAATAACAACAAATACAAATTAAATAAATAAAAAACTAATTAAATAAAATTGTAATAAAATTATTAAAACAACAAAAAAAAAAAAACATAAATAAACACATTAGTACAACTTGGATACTTTTTAAAGTTTATTGTTGGAAAGACATCCAGCAGTGATCAAGTGCTCTCTTTTTCATGTTAATTTATAAAAGAATTTAAGTAACAGCAATATATTACAAAATATGTACATTTTAGAGGACCACATAAATGGACAAGAATCATATTGTTGATATTAATGACCCTGAAATGAACCTGGAATTACCTGCAGTTACTACACTGAATGGTCAATTACAACTCATATTATGACACTGGGACACTTCAAAATAATACTTCATTAAAACTATAAACAATGCATTAAAAATAATACAGTATGTAATGCCTAACAGATCTAAAATAATCTTAAATATAACCTTTAATAATAATGGAACCTTACCATTACACTTAACGTTCTTTATAGTGGAATAAGGTTATTTTGATTATGAAAATGTTGTTAGTTCACTCAAAAGGTTCTGTGGCAAACCAAAATAGTTTTTCTATAGCGGTTTCCATCCATTTATTTTTTATGCACATTTTGGAATATCGCATAAATAATGCTTAATGAAAACACCAAGAAGCACATGCATTTTTAAAATGTGCATAAAAAAAGCTTATGCAAACATATGAGTAGGCAAAACTTTTAAATGATAAGAAAAACTCTTTCTTAAACTACAATGGAAACATATTTACCGAAAATATGTGATATGTGCGATGGGACGGAAATAATGGACAAACCAGAAGACTGACCACATTGTAAAATATCTGAAATGTTTTGGTCTTTCTAAAATCCTCCAACCAAAGTCTATCATCAAAATGGTTCAGTATTATTTCCTCCAGAACTGTCTTAAGCATCTCACACCTCCAAAATCGACCACACATTCATTACATTTCATATTCTGAGGTGGAAGTAATGTATTATATAAGAAAAAAGGGCCCACATTGGTTTCCTTTTACCACAGCAAACTCCATTTTGTTTAGAATTTTGCTGCCAGTTTATCGGAAAGTGACAATTTGGTTCTTTTTGACTCATTGGAGCCTCACGGTGGCGCAGTGGGTAGCACGTTCGCCTCACAGCAATAAGGTCGCTGGTTCGAGCCTCGGCTGGGTCAGTTGGCGTTTCTGTGTGGAGTTTGCATGTTCTCCCTGTGTTGGCGTGGGTTTCCTCCGGGTGCTCCGGTTTCCCCCACAAGTGCAAAGACATGCGGTACAGGTGAATTGAGTAGACTAAATTGTCTCTAGTGCATGAGTGTGAATGGGTGTGTATGGATGTTTCCCAGTGATGGGTTGCAGCTGGAAGGGCATCCGCTACGTAAAACATATGCTAGATAAGTTGGCGGTTCATTCCGCTGTGGCGACCCCAGATTAATAAAGGGACTAATCCGAAATGAAAATGATGATGATGATGATGACTCATTGGATAGAAACAAATTGACAAATGTTTTATGCGATATTCCAGTTTTGAGCATAAATGTAATTCACATATTTGGAAGTTAACATAGCTAATGTCATCCTTTTGAAAGCTTCAATTTTATGAGTGTAGTTAAATTAAAATATTTTCACATATTTTTATTTATATTAATTTGCATAATAACAGAGTAAGGTTAATTAACTTCAATTGTTGAGTTAAACTAACAATGAACAGTTGTATTTTTAAGAACTTAGGTTAACAAAGAATAATATATTCAGTGTATCAAATATAACGCTCGTTAATAGTAAACATTAGTTAATGCAGTAAGAAATGTTTGAATTTAATCATTAGACTGATCTGTTATGCATTACATAAGCATGTTTGTTAACGACTTATAAAAAGTTATTGCAAAGTGTCACCTATTACATTAAAAACATCGACACTAGCTCATGGAAATAAATAAAAGTATTGGGAATTGTGAGGTGGGTGATGTTTGAGCTTCACTTCTCTGTGATCTGGCTGGGACAGCGGGCTTTGGGCTCTTCAGTGGAAATGCTGTCCACAATGGAAGAGAGGCGGCGGAGACTGCTGGACTCTGAAGACTCCACCGCGGCTCCTGAAACGTCATCCACATGGGTCATTATGCATAGAGAAACACATGGAGGAAATGACAGGGAATTACACAGACAGAATTAGACAGACAGGACAGTTACACACACTTGAAATAGTTAACTTTAGATAAACAATACAATATTATATTGCTTCACGCTTCTCACTATGTATAATTTGCCAAGAGTTAAAAAAAAACTACCAAACTATTTCACAAATAGACTTTTCAGACTATAAAGGTGAGAAATAAATACCCATTTTTCAGAGCAGTTGCTCTAATATAACATTGAAACCACTTTATTTGTATAAAAACATGCAGTTTTTCGGTGACTATTGAAGGCTATGTTTATACTAGTGTAGTTTTTTAGTTTTAACTTTTTATTCATTCATACATTTTCATTTCGGCTTAGTCCCTTTATTAATCTGGGGTCGGAATGAACCCCCAAGTTATCCAGCATATGTTTTACGCAGCGGATGCCCTTCCAGCTGCAACCCATCACTGGGAAACATCCACACACACTCATTCACACACATACACTAGGGACAATTTAGCTTACCCAATTCACCTATACCGCATGTCTTTGGACTTGTGGGGGAAACCGGAGCACCCGGAGGAAACCCACGCCAACACAGGGAGAACATGCAAACTCCACACAGAAACGCCAACTGACCCAGCCGAGGCTCGAACCAGCGACCTTCTTGCTGTGAGGCGATCGTGCTACCCACTGCGCCACTGTGCGGCCTTTAACTTTTTAACGTTTTAAAATTAAAATAATCCTCATCCATACTGGCATTTCCACTGCATCGCTTGTTATTTCCTACAGTACTGTATATGACTGGCCATTTGTCTTTTTCCTGAAATGTGACCCATAGGAATTTTTACTAATATAGTGCCACAACTACGAGTAAGACAAAATGCATTGTGCCCTTTCTGTAACAATTTGTGATTTATGTATCTGAACGCATGCAAACGCAAGCAAAATGTGTATCTTTATTGTGTTCACAAAGCCATCCCAAGTGTGTAAATATACATTTTGTGAATTGGAGACTAATAATGGGTATATATAAAAAATAACAGGTAAGGGACTTTCTACAAAGTCCACACATTGCATTTCAATGATTCTGTATATTGACTGGTAATGCTGTTCATTTGTAATTTCACAACCACACATGCAACAGGACACTGGCATTATTTTTACACCAACCCAAGGACACATAACTTTAAAACATAACCATGGTTTGTATTAAGCTGCTTACGCCAACAATCCATTTGGTCAATTTATGGGGTAAAGAAACTGGGATGAGTTTTCAGTGTTGCGACTGAAACATGTAATTAATTGGACCGTTATTGTTCGATGACTTGGTTAGCTCTAAAATCATTTTTTAATGTGTACTTGTTTTCGTTTTGTTGTGGCGCAGTATGGAGGATAATCAGGGACAAAATCTTTATTGACAACGTGATATGTGAATGTATTTCTCTTTTGTATGATTTATTTTTGGCATTTTATTGATAGACATTATTACGATGGAACAATATACAGGGTGCAAACTACAGGCTCCCCTAAAAAATGTGATTTGGGAAATTTTGGGGGGGGTCTCAAAAATGTTGACTGTGTTATTTTGACGTGCGCTTTCAGTTTTGTGTAATGTGATCATGGAGCATTATTATGTGTAAAAGTGCAAAAATATCATTCGTTCATGATGGTGATTTACGCCTAATTAACTTAAAAAAATAACTACACATGCTATTCTTGTCATGAGCACCAAAGTGTGGGGGCGCTGTGGTGCAAAGTCCACTCATGTCAAAGACTGACTGCCAGATTGTGTTTTGTTTTATTTGCTTCATACAGTAGGCCTATAGAGTAGGCAAATACAATGTTCTTTTTTTTAAAAACACTGTAACATTGCTGTAAACATGTTGGGCAGCGCGCAATTAAGTTGAAAGCGCAAGGTAAACTTAACAAAATCAAGCGCTTTTGAATGGTTTTTACTTTCGAATTTGTGATTATGTGTACTTTTACCAGAGTGAAAAGTAAATAGGCCTATGTAAAATATAAAAAAAGCATATGCTGTCCTTAATATCATTATCTTGAATTTCTGGAGCGCATCACAAAAATGAAACGGTTTCATTTTCCCCTCAAAGTCCACAGTATAGTTCAAACACGGACAGTGTATATATATAGAGAGAGAAAATGGGATGGGATTGAGCAACGTTAGTGAGCTGGGACTCGAACTCAGGACATCCAAAGAGTAATTTTGCTATATATTGGTATACTCTTTACGAGGCTATCGGCGCCAACAAATGTGTTTCCTGTTTGCACAGACAAGCTGTTTGTTGTGTTGAGGATGCAATTTTTAATCAAAGCAATATAATGTCTGATGTTTACATAAGTGTATGCAAATATACCATTACTATGTCCGTCATGAATAAACATGACATCTGATGTCTTTAAATATTGGGATATAAATCCAAATGTACTATGGCATTACATATGCAAAATCATTTCCAGATACATACATTTAATTGGCATAAATTTCAAACTGTGCATCTTTACATGATATAATTTCACATGCCTCATTTAAAGACTTTTGGCCCTGATCACTTTCCATAGCGCAGACACCTCTGGAAAATCGCAAGCACATGAGTCCCATGACGGTGTAGCTTAAATGTTGATCATGCTTGTCGTGCGTCTACATTTAAAATAATAAAGTTGTGTGTTGTATGTTTCACTGTAGATGTTTGGCACGTCAATGCAGGGTTAATATGGCAAAAGCAATGCTAACTCTGCTCTTTACCTGATTTTACCATCGTTGTATAAAAAAAAAATCCAGGGTTAAATGCAGCGTGAAAAGGCATATAGGCAGTTATGTACAGACTATTCTGAGTAGAGAATTATATGTAGAAACAATAACACAACTACTGACAAAAACTCAAAACACACTACCAACTTTTTAAATTCACAGCTTCTTATTCAACCTTCAGTAAAGTTCACAAAATGTCCAGCTATGCACAAATACATGCAAGCAAAAGCACACAAACAACTAGACCATGAAACTATCAGAAACTGTAAATGAAGTTAAATCCTGCTCTGTACCAACCTTCTCTATGACCTGCCATCTGGGAGCTGGAATGATCTTGATTCCCCTGCCAGCTCTGGCAGGTCTTTTTCCAATGATACTCACTGGGAATCACCTGAACAGGCAATCATGGAAAAACATTAATATTACTCTTAATGTAACTCTGAAACACAAATCATAGCATTAGCTGTAAGCAGAGTCAAAGCACCACGTGGATCCAGAGCACATGGATGGGCTTACATGGTTTTCCTTCAGGTTGTATGTGTAAGGGTCAGTGTCATTGCTCTGCTCTTGCTCATCCAGCGAATGCAAGATGTCCTGCAGTTTCTCAATGTAGTTTATTGCACTGCGTAAAATCTCCACTTTGGGCAGCCTTTGGTTTGGATTAGGCACCGTCTTTTTCTTTAGCGCGTCAAAAGCTTCGTTGATCTTTTTGAGCCGCCTTCGTTCTCTCAAAGTGGCGGCCTTTCGCCGGTCAGTCGGAGCAGATTTCCGCTTACAGATCTTGCATGCCCACATGAGGCATTGACCCTCGCAGTGCGCCTGGAGCCCCGGTGGAGCGAGGACGTGCTCCTCTCCGCTGCTCTCGCACCCCGTTTCTGACGGGACGGGATCCTGACCTGGGGATAGAGGACTGTCATTCCCCTCGTACAATGGGGACACTCCTGGCATATCCAAGGTCCCATGGTCCCCCTCAAGATACCGCAAATCATTGAAAAAATAAGTGTTGGTCTCAAACAGGTCCATCATGTTGTTGTAGGCTGTTTTGACAGTAAGACTGTTGGCATTTAAATAGCCCTGTGACACAAGTCGGGGGACTTAAATATAGCATGTGAAATTCTATCCAGCGCTTAGCTGTTGCGGGGGTTCAGATTCAATTCAATAGGCCTTCTGGAGTCCAAATGAAAAATTAAGGAAACACTCAACTGGGTGTTTTACTAACTAATTGTTTAAATATATATAAGTAGAAGATGGATGGAGCTATTTGATTGAAATGTGTTCTTTCCTAAATATATAAATAGCATAAAGCAATCATGTTGCTTGAACTTTATTTTACAATATGTCTTTACAGTGTACTTACACTGCAAAAACACCTTTAGTCAAGAGCTATTATTATTTCTTGCCAAAAAAATCTTCTTTATCTTTTTAAAAAAAAATACAATACTATGCACGATCAGACTATGTAAGATTTTCATGCTAGTAAAGCTTAAAGTTAGGGGTTTTACCTGCAAATTTAGCTTAATGACATAATTTAAGATTTTTAAGACTTTGCCCATGAAAAACTGTTTAGTTACACTTATACTTGTTCTTTAGTGTCAAAATACATTACGTTATGTTTTGTTGCAGTCAGCTTCAGCATTCTGAGAAGCAACAAATAGACATTTTGCATTGTAACTGCTGTCAAGTCTTAATTTGAATAAAAATGTGTGACCCTGATTTAATTTATCGAGTAATCTTGCCCTAAGTTTAAATGCTTTGTCGCATTTTGGCCCAAGACAAAATATATTATGACAATTCTTAAATTAGGAGAAATTATTAAATTAAGACAACACACAAAATAAGAAAAGCAAACAATTTAAAAAGCTATTAAAAAGCTAGCTTTAAGACAATTAGACTCAATGCACTGCTTGAAATGCATTTCATAAAACTTATTTGTAAGACATGTTTTGTTTACTAAACCCTTATTTATTTCAAGAAATCTTACTAAGTATAACCATCTTACTGCCTGGAAGATAATTTGACTTTGTATCTTTTTTAAGTCATTTATTTTTTAAAACATATTTAGATGGTTATTTTTTGCGGTGTACCTGAGAAAATGATTGGTTCTATTATTTAACTACACAGGTTAAGCGCAGGTTTAGGGGTAGTTTTAGGAATGGTAGCTAGTTATTACATTGTATGTAGAAGCAAAACAGGATTGGTTATATAATATATTTGAACAGTAAATCTAAAAATTCAATCGAAATTCAATATTTTAATAAAGTGAACAAAGTGAATTGTATTTATTTTATTTTTTAAGTGTACTTTATGTAGTAAATGTCATATACATGTATATAATAAATAAATAAATATATGATATGGTATTAAAGATCAAGGAAACAGATGCATTTATTTGTGGATTTTGATCCAGTGGTGACACATTTTTAAGTCCAAAATTCAAAATGTATCTAAAAAAAAAACATTTCATAATTTTTATCATTGCATTCTTTTTATCTAACAAAATATTCTGCTTGTATTGATATGTGTTGGTATTTAGAACATTTTTAAAACAACATTTTCACTGTAATGAAATAATATTTGCTCTGCATTTGTGATTAAATATTACATATTAATCACATATTACACATATTACACACACATGCACACACACATCTACACACACACACACACACACACACACACACACACATGCACGCACGCTCGCACACACACACACACACACACACACACAAAAGATAATAAAATATAACGTCAGACATTCTAAAACCTCAACGGAGAGCTCAAATGTAAATATGACCTAAAAATAATAACATTCAGTATGAACAGTCAGAATGACTGCTATGCTATACTACTGCATTGTAGTAGTTATAGAATTTTGGTCGTTTTAAGTGTTAACCAACAGAAATAGTTATAAAGAATTGCTGTATTCACGTTGGTTCAGTAATGTTAAAATAATATTTTTGACTAAAATCTGTAATTTCATCATTTTTATTGTGAGCACCCAAAGCTTGTGCTCACTAGTATGTGTATAAATCTAGTGAAGATAAAGTGATTTGTTGTAGTAATAAATCTAATTCACAGGACATTAACCTAAAGCATTGATTTATTTGTGTTGTTAAGAAACTGACTTCATGAAAATTATCTCTAGTTCTGAAACAGACACAGAGACAGAATTGCTGGACACTGGAAAGAGGGTCTTGTTTTCATGTTCTGTAAAAATAGTCTGGAATGTGTGCAGTCAAAATGGCTTTTGAAAAGCTCACGCATGTGAAGTAAAAATAGCTATAAGAACCATTTATCTTAATTCCGAAAACACATGAAAGGCCTTACCGAAGTGTTATGTGTCCTCTGACATTTTTGTACAAGATCAGTGTGAGATGTTTTATTGAAGGCTGCAAGTTGCTGAAGGATCATATTGCATATCATTTTAGTGAAGACCGTTTTTAAATGTTAATCAGGCACGAGTTTATTCTGATCATTCTTTACTTTATTCTGATCCTGAGGATTATTGGAGAATTTATGAAATAGTTCACCCACAAATAAAACAAACTTCCAGATTATTATCTCACCCCAGGCTGTCCAAAAATTATATAACATTATTTTGTCAGATGAAAAAGAATTACCAGATGAAAACTCGTGTTTTCATGTGGTAAAATATATTTTTTAATAAATCCACATTTCAAAAGAACAGCTTCAAAGGAAATAACACCAATTTGTCCAATAAGTGTCTACATTAGTTAACCCCCCTACTCCCAACATCTAATTACTCAACAAGTTATTAAAGCTCTGCAGATATTTTAGGGTTTTCTGCCTGGATTTTCCAACTCAAATTGAAAAGCTGAGAGGTGTAACTCCAAAATGTTGGTATTATTTTAAAGGAAAACTTTTGAAATTATTTAAACCTGTCTTGTCACTGGTTCAAGTCCCGGCTGGGTCAGTTGGCATTTCTGTGTGGAGTTTGCATGTTCTCTCCGCATGCTCCAGTTTCCCCCACACTCCAAAGACATGCGGTACAGTTGAATTGAATAAACTAAATTGGCCGTAGTGTATGTGTGTGAATGAGTGTGTATGGACGTTTCCCAGTATTGGGTTGCAGCTAGAAGGGCATCCGCTGTGGTGACCCCTGATGAATAAAGAGACTAAGCCAAAGGAAAATGAATGAATTAATGAAAAACTATGTTGAAAGTGCTTAAATGTAAAACTACTTTGACTGTGTTCATCTGAAAGGAGAAAGTCATGTACACAGAGCATGGCTGAGGGTGAGAAAATGATGGTGTAATTTTCAATTACGGGTGAACTATTCCTTTGCAATGCATCAACCCATCTTCTGCTCTTGTTTAATGCAATGTGAAAAGTTAAAGCAGGGGTGCCCAAACGTTTTCACATAAAAAAAAAAGCCAAAAACTATTTTACATTAAAGTTGCCATGGGTAATTTTCTAATTCATTTCATATTAAAAAACAACTAGAAAACATTACTTTGAATCATATTAACTAATCCAGTATAGCTTTTTTTTTATTTATAACTTATTGCAATAAAAACATAATCACATTTATAACACAGTGGAGTTTAATGCTAAATACACTAGTCAAGCAGAATCTGCCTTTACCTTGATTCGCTCACCAAAGTCTCTGCATTGTTCTCTATGTACATTTTAAACTAAATCTGATTCATTTACACCACAGGTGTCAAAGCCAGTTCCTGGAGGGCAGCAGCTCTGCACATATTTCCAACCCTGCTTCAACACACTTACCTGTAGGTTTCAAACAAGCCTGAAGGACTCAATTACTTTGATCAGGTGTGTTTAATTAGGGTTGGAACTAAACTGTGCAGAGCTGCGGCCCTCCAGGAACTGGCTTTGACACCTGTGATTTACACCATTTAAATTCATTTATTCATTCATTCATTCATTTTCAACCGCTTTTCCGGGGCCGGGTAGCGGGGGCAGCAGTCTTAGGAGAGAACCCCAGACTTCCCTCTCCCCAGACACTTCCTCCAGCTCCTCCGGGGGGATCCCGAGGCGTTCCCAGGCCAGCCGAGAGACATAGTCCCTCCAGCGTGTCCTGGGTCTTCCCCGAGGCCTCTTCCCGGTGGGACATGCCTGGAACACCTCCCTAGGTAGGCGTCCAGGAGGCATCCGAAACAGATGCCCGAGCCACCTCAGCTGACTTCTCTCGATGTGGAGGAGCAGCGGCTCTACTCGGAGCTCCTCCCGGGTGACAAAGCTCCTCACCCTATCTATAAGGGTGCGCCCTGCCACCCTGCGAAGGAAACTCATTTCGGCCACCTGTATCCGAGATCTGGTCCTTTCGGTCATGACTCAAAGCTCATGACCATAGGTGAGAGTAGGAACATAGATTGACCGGAAAATCGAGAGCTTTGCCTTCTTGCTCAGCTCCTTCTTTACCACAACGAACCGGTACATCGACCGCATTACTGCTGCCGCTGCACCAATCCGCCTGTCAATCTCATGTTCCATCCTTCCCTCACTCGTGAACAAAAACCCCAAGATACTTGAACTCCTCCACCTGGGGTAAGGACTTTCCTCCAACCTGGAGATGGCAAACCACCTTTTTCTGGTGGAGCACCATGGCCTCGGACTTGGAGGTGCTGATTATCATCCTAGCCGCGTCACACTCTGCAGCAAACCGCCCCAGTGCATGCTGAAGATCCATGTTCGATGAAGCCAACAGAACCACATCGTCTGCGAATAACAGAGATGAAATCCTGTGGTCCCCGAACCGGACCCCCTCTAGCCCAAGGCTGTGCTTTGAAATTCTGTCCATAAAAATTATGAACAGAACTGGTGACAAAGGGCAGCCCTGCCGGAGTCCAACGTGCACTGAGAACAAGTCTGACTTATTGTCGGCAATGCCAAGCCCTGTAGGACTTCTTCTTCAGCTTGACGGCATTCCTTACTTCCGGTGTCCACCACCGGGTTCGTGGATTGCCACCCCAACAGGCACCACAGACTTTATGGCCACAGCTCCTTACGGCCGCGTTAACAATGGAGTCTGAGAACATGGACCATTCGCTCTCAATGTCTCCAGCCTCCCTCGGGATCTGGTTTAAAGCTCTCCGGGAGGTGAGAGTTGAAAATCCCTCTGACTTGAGGTTCAGCCAGACGTTCCCAGAGGACCCTCACAATACGCTTGGGCCTACCAGGTCTGTCCAGCTTTCCCCCCAGCCAGCGGATCCAACTCATCACCAGGTGGAGATCAGTTGACAGCTCTGCCCCTCTCTAAAACATTTAATTTCAGATAGCTTTTTTATAGCTTAACAATGAAACAAATAAATAAAAGGTTACATTAAATTTGAAATGATAATCTCTAAACTATTCTCAGATGGGATGGCTGGCCAAATTAAAAGTTACAATTGGGCCAACTTTGCCCTAGTTTGGGCATCTCTGGGTTAAAGGGATAGTTCACCTAAAAATGAAAATTTACTCACTATTTGCTCTCCCTCAAATGGTTGCAGATCTTTATGAGTTTCTTTCTTCTGTTGAACACAAAAGAAGACATTTTGAAAAATTATCAATTAAGAAATAGGAAATTTCTTACAAATAAGAAAAGTTTCTTGTTAGTAAGAAACTAATAATGGTTTGAAACAAGTAAAGGGTGAGTAATTGATGACAGAATTTTCATTTTTTGGGTGAACTATCCCTTTAAATCATTTATGTGTTGTCTCTCACATTGGACACATCTCCAATTCCCTTGGTGTAAAAGGTTATGGTCTATAGGATCAATATGGTGTCATAAATGTGTTTGCGACAGAGGTGATGATCCTCTGGAATGTCACCAATGTCATTCTCAACTTCCAAAATAACGAATCAGCATTGAAATTATAATATAAGAAGTGTTAACTCTGCACCCTTCCCAGCACCACTGCTGTCTGCTATCAAGAGCATAACAAATCAGCACGGCTTCATTGGCAATGACCAAAAGTCCACCAGCTGCTCATTCAGCACTCAGGAAAGGAACATAGATTTTTTTACAAGGCTTTTCATAGGAAGAGAAGCCCACGCATTTTCATTTGATCTCAAGGGATTAGTTATAGAGGCCACGAGTCCAGGAGTGATGAATGCATTTCATTGCTTTAACACTTTTAAAGCTATTGTTTGATTCAGTTGAACAAACAGGTACAAATGAGAAAGAGGTTCTGAAGGAAGCCCAAAATGTGTGCAAAAGGTTTATTTCATTTAGAAGGACCAGCTTTACGGTGGCATGTCCTTGGTTTGATTTATTCCATTCAATATAGTGTTCAAAGTAAAAAAAAACCTTAAGTGCAAGTTTTTATATATT
>CAIGQW010000596.1:4115348-4143462 GCA_903798125.1 Danio choprae
TTTTTCTATGCATTAATTTTATGATATGATTAATGTTTTTGTTCATTTTGACCTTTTATTTAATTTGTTAATATTTAGCTTTCATTGCATTTTTGAATGTATATATTCATTCATTTTCCTTCGGCTTGGTCTCTATTTCAGAGGCCACCACAGCGGAATGTACCGCCAACTATTCCAGCATATGTTTTACGCAGCGGATTACTTTTCAGCCGCAACCAAGAACTGGAAAACACCCATACACACACATTCACACACACTCATACACTACAGGCAATTTAGTTTCTTCAATTCACCTATAGTGCATGTTTTTGGACTGTGGAGGAAACCGGAGCACCCACGCCAACACGAGTAGAACATGCAAACTCCAAGCAAAAATGCCAAATGGTCGAACCAGCAACCTTCTTGCTGTGAGGCGACAGTGCTAAACACTGAGCCACCATGCTGCCAAATCTATATATTTTATGCATAATATTTTGGACTCACTTAAATCATTTGATTTTGATGTTAAGACACTAATCAGATTTGGTTGCATTGTTTTTATATGCAATCCAAAGTTCTTGTAACCACCATTCTCGTGCCCATCCTATTGTTGTTAAAGGCTAGTCACATAAAATGTGCTGCAGGAAACATATCTTGCATTCTGTGAATTCCTCCATGTACTGTGATACGGGCTGATTCTTTTTGTTTACTACCGGTTAGGATATGGGGATATATTTGGGCTTTATTAGTTTCCTGTGAACAGATCCAGTTAAGACTTGCTGGCTTTTTTAACTGGCTTAATTTTTATAATGCATTTATCATGCAAAGGTCCTGTTGTTCACCTCATATAGGGGTGGACATATACTAAAGCTGGATTTCATCAGACAGTACTTGTGAGATGGGTGCCAACATATGCTACAACAGTTCCAATGGTGAATTTAATTTTGGTTTTGAAGGTAGTGTTGCCTCTTTGATAACTTCTTGAAGAAGAATTTGTGACTTTGAAACCTGAGTAATTTTATGTAAATCAGTATGGCCGCATACACTAGCACTACACAAGTAAAACTGAAGGGCTCTCAAATATATGCCAAGAACCTCCCCGCGGACTCCATGGATGAGAACATGTAATCCCACATTGGCAGCTTTTCACATACTGTATGTCTTAGAACTACCTATTCTAAGGCATGTCTATATGGGTGACTGTTGGCTAGTGTATTTGTCAGAAATCCACATAAAAACATGAGTATATCAATTACTCATATACCAGCCAAACAACAAGGTCAATAAGATCTGTTTAAAAAAGCCAGTAAGTCATAATTATGTGAGTGAAAATGTCTTGTTGATGCCAGAGGTCAGAGGAAAAAGACTAGATTAGTTTGAGCTGAAAGAAAGACAACAGTAACTCAAACAATCACAACCAAGGTTTGCAGAAGAACATATTTAAACTTTGAAACAGATGAGCTACAGCAGTAGAAGAGCAAACTGGTCCCACAACAAACCAAGGCTACAGTTTGCCTTGGCTCATCAAAAATTGGACAATAGTAGATTAGAAAAATGTTGCCTGGTCTGATGAGATTTGGTTTTTTCTATGACATTTGGATGATAGTGTTGATTGGGCTGAGAAACATGCACCAATCCTGTTTTATATAAACTGTACAAAATGCTGTTGGTTTAATGGAGAGTGGGAGATTTTATACAGTTAAAGGATTAGTTCACTCCAAAATAAAAATTATATTATTGATTACTCACCCTCATGTCATTCCAATCCCCTGAGGCTTTCATTCGTTTTTACTGCAGTGGTTCCACTGTAATCACACAAAGCTCCAAAAACACTTTTGTGCACCAACTTGCATGTCACGTTGTTGACTCTAATGGCAATAGTGTTGACCGTAGTAAATGCGCACCCTGACCTGACGTGGGAGAGAGGACGTACTGTAGTTGAACAAAGTTATATTTACAGTTTTGTTTTATCTCACTAATGTGTTCTTGGAGCTTTGTTTGATTAGTTGAACCCTGAAGTCAGATGGAATGCTTTGACAATGGTTTCTTTTCTGGACAGTGAACTTCTTGGGACCATTGCTGTACATCACAGGTGTCAATTCCAGCTCCTGGAGGACCGCAGCTCTGCACAGTTTAGTTCCAACCCTGCTCCAACTCACTTACCTGTAGGTTTCAAACACACCTGAAGGACTCAATTAGTTTGATCAGGTGTGTTTAATTAGAGTTGGAACTAAACTGTGCAGAGCTGCGGCCCTCCAGGAACTGGAATTGACACCTGTGCTGTATATCAATGGTCTCAAACTGAATTCCTGGAGGGCCACAGCTCTGCACAGTTTAGCTCCAACCACTTCCAACTTAATAGTCTCTAGTAGTCTTCAACACCTTTATTAGTTGCATGAGCTGTGTTTGATTAGGGTTGGAGCAAAACTGTGCAGAGCTGCGGCCCAGATTGATAATCACAAGATTTATATTAGAAAAAAATGAAGAAGAATGCTCTCTCAGCAGTCCCAATATGTCTAATCATTTTCTTTTGCAATAATAAATTGGCCTACATATTTCACTGCAAATTAGATTATTAAAATATGCCGCCGATCTAGTGATTTTCATAATATACAGCTTTGTGAATGTTTTATTTAATGTGTAAAGTCTTTTAAGTAATAATCCTACTCAAAGCAACAACCAGGGATGCAAGTTTAAGCCTAATGTAAAACTAATGTAATGGACTGTGTATGGTGCAAAAAAAAAAAAGACATATGGATAGCCCTCATACGAGACACACAAAGATGATGAATGCCTGTTTCACAACTGGCATTTTATAGTTCATGAAACAGGTGCAACTGTCCTTCTCAAACTTTAAAAACAATAAATGCTGTCCATAGTGTTACTGAACAAAAGAAAAGAACTTTTCGGAGCAAACACAAGATTACCCACACACATGCAGGCTTGAGTCTCAAAAGCAACCGTAACAACACGGGAGTGTGCAGCTCTTAAAGAGATCACACTCTATTTCTAAATCACTACACTACACTAACTTATTCAAAAACCAGCAGATTGTCTTGTACAAAGATGTGAACACCAAAGGCATTGGAAGCAGTTTCCTCGGCTGTTGGTGTCATTACCAGGTTTTAAAATGTTTGTTTTTGAAGTCCAATGTTCACATGTATTTAAAATGTTTTATTTATTTATTTATGTTTTATCCCCATTGCACACATATTGCATCTGGACCATACAGGGGTATGTTTGAAACAGGCATAATCCCAGGTGCAAACGCCGTCTTGGTTAGTTGTTTACTTTATTGATCCCAAAGGAAATTTCAGAATCCCGCAGTTATACATAACAGATAACTGGAAATATGGAATTACAGACATCCTATAAAATGAAAACATATACCAAAAAGTAAAAATAAATATAGAATATAAGGTCAATTATAGGCCTGAGCCTAATATATAAGTTTTAAAAAATCTGAATAAGATAGAGGTAAAATACACCTAGCATATTAATGTAAACCTATAAGTCTGGCCATGAGCTGTGCAGGTAAACTTCAATCCACTGGTCTCTAGAGACACAGTAGCAACTGACACCAGAAGCTGTGGTTGCTGTGGTACTATGATACTTAGTAGTATGCCTTTCGCTGGGCAGTTGTGGTCTAATTATTAGAGTTAGACTTGTAATTCAGAGGTTGCAGGTTCGAGTCCCAGCCCCAGCAGAGGTTGAGGGTGGTGTGAGTGAATAACCACCCTCAATACCACAGCTGAGGTGAGTCCCTTAAGCAAGGCACAGGACCCCCAAGCTCCCTATGCACCCCACTGCTCCGGGTGTGTATTTACGATGTGTCACTTTGGATAAAAGCATCTGCTAAATGCTTAATCCAGAAATGCAGATTCACATCCTGTTTAGAGTAAGGCAACAAAACCTGAGGTGTTGCATTGCAGCCATGATCCGGATGGGAGTGAGACACTGCAGAGGCTGGGATTTGGTGAGTAGGACCGGAGGGTTACACTGGTGCTTTGACAGAGATACGGAATAAGGTTTATGGGGTAAGAGAAGCTTAAGGGTATGAAAAAACTGTATGAATTAATGTTACAATACTGGTCTAAATAGGCTAACTAGCAAATGATGTGAGAGTCTGGGGTCTTTGTCATTTATGTTAGTATGCCTTCCTCCCATCCCAAAAATCAAATTGTACTTGAAGCAGGGCAAGTTGAACTGGATGGGATTGGTGCCGTGACCCGGATTGGAGTGAGGTGTAGTGGGCCAGCTAAATCTGTGCAGTTAAAACTTATCTCAGGAATTAGCAACTCTGTTACCTTTAACATCCTTGTTAGTTTGCCTGAATCCCATTCTTAGAATACAGCTGGGGTCAGGGAAAGAACCACTGGAGTAGTTAAATTGAGACATTTATCATAAGAAAATACAATTTTCTTATAAAATGAATCTACAGTGTAAATACAAATTTGTGGTGGTGTTCATCACATAAATATGGATGCACCAATTCAATAGTCATGTCTGTTCAGTTAAGCATTTTAACATGAAAAAAAAAATCCACAGTTCACAATTTAACATCACTATGATAATTTTGTGCAGGAAGTACATTCATTCAGTGAAGTAATTAGCATGGACTTTAAGGGTTACATTTGATTAACAGTGAATAAAGAACACTTTTTGTTAATTCACAATCATGTAAGTCTCTCCAGAGGACTCCAGTGTGTCATGCCTCTGCTGATAAATCTCTCCACGTGTCAAGGAGCTGGTGCTTCAGCTGTCAGAGAGAATCATGGGATATCCTGCCAAGGGGCATAAAGCTCTAGGGATGTGTCGTTAGAGAGCTCTTCTACATTCGAGGTGGAGATGAGAGTCAATCTGACTTGCTTCCAAGGTTGAGAGTACTTTGTGTTTTGAAATGCTCATATGCTCACATATGTGCCACATCTATGAAAATGCTGATAAAAATGGTAGATTCCATGTATTGTAATAAACAATGAATTCTAAATATTTTATGAAATCATAACCTAAACTCTGAAAAACTATTTATTTAAAACCCCTTGGATGAGCTTAGTAAGCTCAACGATATTAGAAGTTCATTGAAAGAATGCCTTTTCAATCTAGACTGTTCAAATTCATGTTATTGAGACATTTAATAAATCATAAAAAGAAAGTACCTACTGTATAAATAACCCCATTAATCATTATTTGAGCATCTGGCATTAGCATCAATATATGTACTAGCACTACTCTGTTTTATGGCAACTTTCCATTATGTAACACTTATAATATGCTCAGGGCTAGTGTCCTTCTTCTGCACTGCAGTTTAGATATAAATAACAATACCCCCAGTGAGGGGGTACATGTTCTAACTACTGCTAATTTAGGGGTCTTTAGTTTGGGGTACTTTTATGTAATGGCAATGATTAAAATGTTGCAAATGTTTTACAATGCTTTTACTACTTTATGTAAAAACAACTTTCCACGAAAGAAACAACAACAATTTTAGTAAGGTTTAATTAAAAGTGAGTAAAATGTCACTTGTTAATTCAGTATACATTATATCACAACAAACTCAAATTTTCTCAACTTAGTTTCTGTGTTTTTAGAATATGTAAAATAGTTGGCCATCTGTCTACAGTAGCACTCTTGTCTTGGTTTGTCTTTAATTATTTGTCTCTCATTCTATGTGATTCATTATTCTGACTTCGTGGCTCTTGGTTTATAATGAGTCATGGATGAGGTCAGACCGCATTGCTCATGAAACGCGCACAGATATAAATGGAATGTGAGTGCAGCCAAACTCTGAGCTCCTCATCACAGAGAGCTTTCAGGTCAAACTCATCATCCTCTTTAGGTTCCAATCTTTAAAATCATGGGAGGATTTTAGAGAAAAGTTCATTCAGCATGACGGAAAACTCATATATTAGCTCTGTTCATACCTGGAAATCACATCGGCCAATTGGAGGTTAACTTGCCACGTCATGGCAGTGATGACAATGTCCCACCTGGGTTGTGACCTCATTCACCCATAAGATCAGAGGTCAAGTCCCCCTATGAGTAAAATATAGCTTTGGCCCAATTTGCCATGATGAAGTGGAAACAAGGTCATTCAACATATGTACAATCAGGAAACAGACAAGGTATTAACAGCTACCGTAGATAATCCAAACCCTTCAGCACTCAATAGGACATCTACATCTCAGTTACTTTGTAAATGCCTTCAAAAAATAGATATTTTTTTCTGTTCTCTGAGATATAGGTTTTCTACCTTTTGGGATGAAGTGTTTTTAGGTCATGTTGGCATAAAGAGTAAGCTTTATTCACGTCCTGTTTTATTCACTATGGATATTGCTGTACACAAAAGTGGCAATAAAAAAAAAAGTTTTCAGACTAGAATTTCAATCAGAATCTTCTTGAATGGTAACATCTTTCATGCATCCACAAAGACTTTGGCTACTTTTCAGCATTGTCAAACCCTTTGTCCTTCAAGAGGCATTAGGAGCTCAATCAGTTCCTGATATAGTATTTCTTTAGAGGCTATCGCTAGTCACAGTGCAAAGCCTGACCCTTTTCTTTTACCCTTCGGACTTAAGCCTGGACAAACACAGTCCTCCTGGCCTCTCTGTACCCATCCAGGACTCAAGTCCCTGATGACCATTCTGGCTCCATTCCTTGGTGTGATAGCATCTCCTTCTTTACACTTTGGCCTCCAGTGGCTGAAACTAGCCCCATTCTGGCTCAAGATCCCAGAGTGAAGCTTCACTATGCTAAAGTAAAGCAAACAGATGCCATCTCTCACTGTCATCATCACCGGGCTCCAATGTGCAGGTCAGAGATGAGGGGGTTTGAGTTTCAAAGCTAGCCAGGAAAATAATGATGGCATCTGCATTCTCCTGATGGGATAGGGCTTTGATGGGGGTTGGTTCAAAGGCACAACGGCTGATGTGCATCAGTTAACACTGGGACGAGGTGAGCGTCTCAATGGCCGGCTAACTTACAATGACCTCACATCAGATTAGAAGCTGAAGAAAATGCACTGGTACAGGCGGATGCTAAAGTCATCACTGTACTATTAGAAGTGTAGTTTTCAATTAGTAAGTGGGAAACTCTGCAGGAGCAAAATTAAAATGTTTGCCTATGTGAAGTGTCAACACCTTCAACGGTTTTAATTCTCTTATATGATTACCATATTTTAAGGGGAATCCCCTTAATGGCCTGCAACAAAACAATTAGTGTAACAACGTAATTCAGCCTTTCTTCTATGTTTGTTCTTCGATGTAAAACCCTATAAAAGATCATTAATATCTTGCTCGCCTCAGGGAGCATATGATTCAACTGACGATAAGGCACCATAAAACCAATTAGCCACCAAAGTGTGACCATTCCCATAGCAGGAATGAAGGGAAAAAGTCTCATAATACAAGCAAGGGTGGAAATATAGTAACTCAGAACACCAAATCTGTGTTATAATAAAGATTACCAGAATTAAGGCATGGAGTAGAAAAAACAACAGGGTTTTGAGGTGCCCTTTTCTTGCTTCCAAAAGAAACTAAAATGATATTGATGAATGACAGTGTTCCATAGTGAAGAGATAAAAAAAGTCCAGCCATTGCTGGCATGGGTTATTAGGTCTGTCTGCTTTATGCTGGTAGAATAACATAAAGCAGCTTTGGGCTAATGGCTTGTTGAAAGTTATCCCAGTTAAACCCCAGTGGGTAAAATATACAGTCATGTCAAATAATGCAGCGTGAACATTAAGCAAAACTCTAGAACTCCTATTGTTCTACCATTGCACAAAGGGCACCCACCCTGCAAGTGAAGAAATTAATTCCTTGCTTTACTCTTAATGACAAAAAAACTTTTAGACATCATCGGACAACTCGAAAAAACTGATGGCCGATAATGTACTACTAGGTCTGAGAGTGGGATCATGGCATGACACAGGTCAGATGAGGGGTGCATTAGAAGATCTCCATGGTTTTGATTACTATTGATGGAATTTCATGATTTTTTATATGTTTGCAGAGAACAATAATACATTTTAAAACACTTTTGGAGGACTAAATTAACCCTAAATTAGCACAGAGTCTAATCCAACACAATAGGAACTAAATTGACAAGTGTATGCTGACAAGACAAGCACATGCCCTATGTAAAACGCCATGTAAAACCACAGTATACAGGAACTAAATTCTTGACCATGAAAAACACAGATCGATGAATTGATGCTTAAGTACATCTTCCACTTTTTGACATTATTGAATGCAGAACCCATCACTTCAGCTTATATCACTTCAGAGTACTGGCAGTGCAAATACAACAAGGAACATGGCCCTAGGGGAAAATATTGTGTGCCCACCAATCAATTAATCACTCTCTGACAGGCCACGATGCATTGCTGTGCAGGGTTGTTTCTGAGTGGACTATGGGCATACTCCTACCTCAAATCACTCTTTCCGACAGGCCATGCATTGTTGTGCTGGATTGTTTCCTAGAGGTTCTGAGTGTATGCCTACCTCAAAATACTCTTACCAATAGGCTACATGGTTTGATGTAAAATGTATGTACATAGCACAGAGTTTCTTACTTCGGGTCATACACTAGGTAGGTTTTAGTAGTTCTCCCATTTCCTGGAAATCAAACTCAAGATCCTGGTGTTACTACCAGCAGCATTACTGTTTGAGCTTCAGGAATGCTTGTTGGGATGGTCCATATATATCAGTTGCACGGTGCTGTTGATAAAGTGCAGTAATACAGCCTCTGTCAGGCCTGAGCTGGTCATCAATGTCTGACTAAAAGTCTGCCTGTCTGGTCAGCAATGTATGTGTCTAGTCTTGGTTATAAATGAAATCTAAGTTCCAACAAGTCTCCATAATGGTGACAAACAGGATCATCTTTATGCCAAAGGATTCAGGTGAGGGAATTTACAATTGTAATAGTATCCTGGGGTTCTTAATTTTGACAATATGTGAATTATTCTCAACAGGTTTACTTGAGTCTAAATTTACTGTGTAAACCTAGATTACGGATTGGGTGGTGTGTGTTTGGGGACGACTGTAAGGTAAGAGGTGTGAGAGGGATGATTGTCTGTCAGTGCCAACTGTGGCCCACATTCTATGAATTCCAACCAGATGACAGCGTAGTTGGAACTCTTCCATGTACTGCCGGGGTGGCTTTTGTAAACAAGTCTGAAAACAAACAACAAACATGTTGAGGACTTGGACAAGAGGAATCAGATGTTTACCCTCACACAAAAACGTCACACCACAATTAGTCTCTTGGTGGTCAAGCCCACCTGCTCAGACATAGTAAAGACTGTGGTGGAACTGTGAGGTTGAGTGTTATGAGGTGTTATATGACATAGGTGACTGCAGAGAGACTATAACACTTGCCTAAGAATTGAAAAATCACAGTAGGACCAAAAACCATAAGATGAGAACATAACTTTACAAAGATATACATAAGCAGATGCTCTTGGTATTTTTAAGTATGTTACTACAGTATGTGTTTGAGGCAATCACTAAAATATGACCAAACATAGAGATGATTAACAGTGATGTTTGCTTGATGATGTCTTTGGTTCTTAACCTCCCATCCGTCATTGGATCTCACAGTGGGCCTCCAGTGCAGATTTCAGGTGATGTCTGTCTCTAATGGCTTTAATGGCTTTATCTGAGTCTAGGGCCCGGTGTCCACTGCTGACCTCAGTGTTTGGGTTAGCGGTGTGTGTTGAGGTTGAAGGCAGGGGCTGTGGGTTCAGTGTGCTCACACACTGATGTGCACTGCGGGGTCTAGGGGGACCACAGATTCGGCTCCTGTTACCGGGGATTTAGTCACGCTCGGCTGATTTATGTGTGTAACGGTAGCGAGGCCCCGGAATCTGAGTACACCCCCTCTCCTCACCCTTATATTCAACTCACCTTCTTTTTACACACACTCTCTTAAGGCACTGCCTCACTATACTATGATTTTATTTATGTCCTTTCACAGAATATATGGGAACACACAAAAATGCCCATTTCCTTTAGTGGTGCTAAATTTATGTAGCAGAGCAAGCAATATATAATCAAAATCAACCTGGTCATGGGATCTGCCTCACTGTTCCAGTTCATCCCAAAGGTGTTCAGTATGGGGTTTAAGGACCTTTTCCATCTATTGTTTGTATTGTCTATTGTTGCATATATTATGCGTTCACTGCATATCAATCTCATAGATGCAGCATCGCTAGCACTATTTTGTGCTCAGGGCCATCTCTAATAGGAAGAAAAGACATGACAATTAAAAAAAAAAATTACAGATGGGAAACTCCCTCACTCCCAGAATTTCAACTAGAGCCCACAGCACCAACCAGCACCAGGGCACATACACCCTTGCAGCCTTTTTTTTTTTTTTTTGCTGCTGCAAGAAGATAACTCTGTGGTGCATTGCAAAAGAGTTTTTCTACACTTCAGTTTTAATTATTTTATTATAATTGTAACTCCAGGCAAAACCCAGAAGACCATTAATTAGCCCATGGTATACTTAGGATTTTGCTATGGGTTATTATAATAGGGGTTTCAATTCTTGACTCAACTGAAGTCTATAGGACAATCAATTCTCGAACAATCAGCAGTTATGTTTACAACAGACAATATTATAATAATGAATTGAAAATCCCATTATAAAAACCCAATGAAAACCAGGGGCAAATTAATCTTTAGAGTTTCAATGTCATGACTGCAGCACTGGTACAACATTCATTCATTCATTTTCTTTTCGGCTTAGTCCCTTTATTAATCTGGGGTCGCCACAGCGGAATGAACTGCCAACTTATCCAGCATACACACATACACTACATGTCTTTGGACCTGTGGGGGAAACCGGAGCACCTGGAGGAAACCCACGCAAACACGGGGAGAACAAGCAAACTCAACACAGAAATGCCAACTGACCCAGCCGAGGCTCGAACCAGCAACCTTCTTGCTGTGAGGCGATCGTGCTACCCACTGCGCCACCATGCAGCCCTGGTACAACATATCAACCTAAATAGCATCTATAAACAAATAGTACCATAGACATTTTCTCAGAATTTTCTTACATTTCTAAACTATTTTCCCAATTGGGATATAGCTTGACCATCTGTCGTCAAAGTCATTTTGTAGTGGATGCTTGAATTATTTATCCTCAAGTTCACAAAGGTGTCAAAGCAAAGTAACCACACGTGCACTTTATCATATTAACTATGGACCTGTTCACTATTGTTTGACAACCACTGCTGTGAGTATCCACATATATTTTTTGTCTTTGTTGTGTAAAATCAACTTAACTGCAAATGCATAAATGTATTTTGTGAAAAACTTTTGTGTGTGCTTGTGCTTTTTTTGTAATATTCGGTTTCATCTAACGGTGTAGCATTCATGCATTTAACAAGACATAATACATACGTAAGCTACTAAAAAAAAAGACCACACAGGAGAGCAACTTTTTTTTTTTCAAACTCAGGCTGGTTTTGGGTGTCATTTGGAGGGCTGCTGGTTAATTTGTTATTTCACACTGTGTAATGGAGGTGAGGACAGTCTGGGTGAGGACAGGACAGCTCTCCTCTTGGATCACCACTGACCCTCTCTGTTCAGGGCAGGGGGGACAGATGGAGGGCAGAACGCCACACACAAAGTCAATGCTTGATCTCTGAGACCTCCAGTGGATAAACTCACACCTCAAAATGTGCAGGTTTCATAAACCCTTGTCAAAAACACCTCAAACTCAGTATGCATATTAAAACTTAAAATTATTCTGTCATAAAATTGTTCACAGTTTGTAATTTTTGTTCTCTATAGGTAACAAAAATGTGACTCGGTAACACTTAACACACCTTAGTGTTTGTCTGAGATTAGGTCACAAATTGCTAGCAAAAACAAAGCTGCGGATTCCACTTTGTTTTATCTCCATCCCACCCACCATGTGACACAGTGGGGCGCCGAAACTTTAGTGTTAAATGCTACGGATGCCACTTCCCAATCATCACCATCATGCCCACCAGCACTGAGGGCCCACAAAACTAGCTTTTGCTGCTGTTTGACTGCAGAGCAGATTGTTCTTACACTGATTGTGTTCTCTGTAAACGTAAGCTGAGAGTAATGCTTTAAAAAGCAAAAACTGGTGTGTGAACATTCCAGCAGATCTGAGATTTCTGAGCAAAAGATACGGACTCAAACAAGTCCCAGTAGACAGTACAAAAAAGACAAATTGTAGTGAGCACCATGCACGGGTTGTTCTGAGAAGCATTCCTATGGATTTGCTCATGTGGTCATGCTACTCATAAAGTTGGCGAGATGCCCTGATTGGTCTTCAAATGCCCGGATGCCTCAGTGTGGGCGGTCGACATCAAATATGTGATGCGCACAACATAGTCATGCATACTTAAACAAAAATAAGCATTACAACCACAACATGAATGTCTCTTAATGGTTGTTATAGTGATGGTAATCTGTTGAAATGGAGTTTTAAGTAATTATGGGGTTAGCTGGTACACGTTTCTATGATTTTTTAGTCCCTAGATATGATGTATGTTCTACTAACAATGTATATCCATTGGCAAAATTAGCAAAAAAGTCAAATTTATCACCTGAATAGTATGCATATATTATATATGCATATACTGTATTTACAATATTTGTAATTACTATATTTACAAGTTTGCAACACTGGTCAGGGTGCCGATTCAGTCTGTAAACTGAAAACAAAAGAGGAAATAAAGAGGTATAAAACATAGATTTGGTTTTAATAGCTTAGTTTTAAATAGTTTAACAGTGAAATAGTATCTGTACCTGTTCTTATACCCTTACTGCATCTGGTTTAGCTTGGTTATTGTTAATAAGATGGGCGATAGCTTATCGTTTGCATTCATTCATTCATTTTCTTTTCGGCTTAGTCCCTTTATTAATCTGGGGTCACCACAGCAGAATGAACTGCCAACTTATCCAGCATATGTTTTATGCAGCGGATGCCCTTCCAGCTGCAACCCATCACTGGGAAACATCCACACACACTCATTGACACACATACACTACGGACAATTTAGCATACCCAATTCACCTATACCGCATGTCTTTGGACTTGTGGCGGAAACCAGAGCACCCGGAGGAAACCCACGCAAACACGGGTAGAACATGCAAACTCCACACAGAAATGCCAACTGGCCCAGCTGAGGTTCGAACCAATGACCTTCTTGCTGTGAGGCGATCGTGCTATCCACTGCGCCACCGTGCAGCCCCTTATCGTTTGCAATATTCCAATAAAATCTCTCCCCATGATAAGAATTAGTCTTCCTGCGATAATGACATGGACTTCAGTAGCACGTGTGCAATGGGTTGAGACTACTAGCTGTACTGAAATGTCTACAAGTAAAACTAAAACAATAAAAGCAGAATAAAAATGTTTTAAAAACAAATCAATGACAAGAGCAGATAAGGTGTATCAAATTAAATTGAAGTCAAATACAACAGCTAATTTGAAACATGAATTAATTCTATTAAATACTTTAATAAAGGTTTTTAGTTCATTGAACTATTTTGGGAATGTCACCTTTCTCATAGTTGCTGCTAATTGTACTTACCTTTTGTGTCAAGGAGTTGTTTTTTATTATACAGTATGTACCTGCATGGTCATTCAACTTACTGTATAAGAAAATTTGAAATATTTTATACATAGAGTATGGATTATTCATAAAACACTACCAAACACAAAAACCCTATAAATAGTCTGCGCTTGAGATGTTCAGATGGAAGAGACTGCTGACTGCATCCCAACGTTTTGGAGTTGCAGTATTACATCACACATTATTACCAAAGGACAAATACGTTAACATCCCTCTTTCTGCCTAGACAAAACTTGCAGATGGATTTCATGATCTGAAACCCAAATATAAAGACATAAAAGCTTGATGAACCCAAAGTTCCCCTCCGTTTCTATTTTAGCTGTGCAAGAAGAGTTTCAGGCATGTTGCATCAACTGCCAGAGAATAGACTGGAGGGGGGGAAAGTTATAGGCTTTTTCCCAGAGACTCCCCATCTTAAATATAATCAGTAATGCAGGTCATTTCACACTTCATACATCATGCCTAAATAAAGATGATAAAAGGATGAAGTGGTTGTTGTTAGGTAGGTTCTTTTGAACCTTTGTACCTCTGTATTTCCTGAGGGAGTCAGAAACACCGGGGCTTCAGAGATGACCTAAGAGGGCAAGAGGATGGTGTAACTCATTCTCAGCCCATTGAATCCACCAAAGTCCTTCAAATATTGGCTGAAGAACAGACTGGATAGGTGGAAAGAGTGATTTAGAGTGTTTACACAACAGTGCCAAAGTGTTTCCTTCGTTATTTACCTGTACATACAGATGATAACATTGTCTAAATGATTCCCATTTACACAGATTCACAACAACAAAAATTGCTGTGTTATACATACACTGTAAAAGGGGATTAGCTGACTTTACTTAAGTGAGTGAACCTGTCGCTTTTAAATTATAAAGTAAATGAACTGTAAATTGGTGGTTCATTCTGCTGTGGTGGCCTCTGATAAATCAGGGACTAAGCCGAAGGATAGTGAGTGAGTGAATTATGTACATAATTATAAAAAAATAAGTTAAGTCAACCTAATACTTTCCAGTTACAGTGGGTTTACTGAGTTTTTTAAGTAAAGTAACTAATCATTTTTTACAATGTGCCAGGTCTGTAGATGGTGATGTCACTTTGTATAGAAACACTTTGCGTCAGTGCATATGCACACAGCGTTCCATTCGGAAGGGCTCGTCCCTATGCCCTAGGGCTCAAAACAGCTATTTTGTGGAATGCACTTCTAAATTATCTTAACGACATGATCAGGGAGATTTTTGGCACACTTTTTATTCTCTAGTTCACACTCACAAAACCCACTTCAGACAATAAGTACATTGTGCAGGCTGTGCCTTATTTGTTTATTTATGCACGCATATATGTATGCATATGTGAAGTGAATTGAGTTACCCATACCCATGGCTTTTAACACATCCAAGTGCACACACGTGAGTGAGAAGTAAGCACACACTCACAAACACACAGTGCATACACCCAGAGCAGTGAGCAGCTATTGCTCAAGGGCACCTCAGCTAGGTATCGAAGATGGAGATTCACACATTCACACTCCCCCCATCTTCCATTCCTGAATTACCTTTCAATTACAAGTCCAACTCCCTAACTATTTGTCCACAACTGTCTGTATGCAGTAATTGACCATAGAAAAATATTATGCATACATGTATAAGTGCAGTCAAACTCTGAGCTTTTATTTGTCATTTAGTGAAACCAAACAAATTTGCTGCACAAAGGATCATGTGTTCTTGTAGTGGCCATCAATTGCACCATTCAAAATCCTTCATTCAGAAGAGCCCTTCGAAGTGGACAGGTTTAAGCGCTTCGGTTTGGAACGACACTTCAATATACTGACATATCAATATATTTGGTCAAGTGGCCAAAAGAAGGGATTTGTCCCATTTGGAATGCACTGACAGTCCTGTAGTCCGCCATTGTTGCTTTGGCTGTCAAGTACTCTCACATGACTATAAACTGAACATGTAATATTCAAATGTATGATGTCACTATGTTGAAAATACACATTTGTGCAATTTAAACTAAAACGACAATGGTACTGTTTTTAAAAACTTACACTCCATTTTCAAAAGCTACATTTTAAGTGCCCCAAAACGCTGTTGTTGTTGTGCAAATTAATATGCACATTTGTATTATTACCACATTTGCGTAATTCCTTTAGTAAATCAAGCAATTAAAATAATTTTTGGCATATTGTCAAACCCATGTTCGAACTTTGTCATGTTTTGGTAGTGGACTGAATAGAGGGGGCTGGTTTCTTAGTTTGGGTTTCAAAGAGG
Organism: Danio choprae; assembly: GCA_903798125.1. NCBI lineage: Eukaryota > Metazoa > Chordata > Actinopteri > Cypriniformes > Danionidae > Danio > Danio choprae. Next base: position 4,131,216 of record CAIGQW010000596.1, read on the forward strand.
AGCACAGAAACCTGTAAAAACAAACAGAGGTCATGGTGAGGTCAGTCTTGGAAACCCAGACCCTATGCAAGGGTCAACTGCTCCTCACACAGACCGCCGGCCCGGCCCTTCATAGGCTATCAAATGGTCTCAACGAGTCTCACAAGGTCAAATCCATAGTAACATTTTAATAATGTGATATGACCTAAAATCTTTTTAAAGATTACTAGCTGGCACTTCCAGTCAAAACGTCTGGACACCCTTTGTTTGCGGTCATGAAATTCAAAATCAAATATCTTTCGATCGCAAGTGACAGAAGAATACAAGAGGGTTAAGTGCTTAGTTAAGGTGAATGTTTAAAACTCATTTTGCTAACATATACATTTCCTAAAATTAAAATGTATAGTAGAGATCAAAATGAGGAAAAAAGGAAACACGGCTGCACACATTCAATCCTGCAGTCTGCCATTGTTGTTATGGGTGTAAAGTACTCATGCACAAATATAGACTGAACATGTAATGCATATGACATTCAAATTTTCACAAAATCTAATTTTTGCTTTCACTAAGATGATAACAGTATCATTTTCAAGAACCTGCTTTCAAAAGACTGCTATTTACAATAAAAATGTCTCATTTTAAATACAAAATACAAAAAGAATAAATAAAAATATTGTGTGGAAAATGTACCAAAATACAAATACTCACAATATATGTAAAAAAAATTCAAATACAAATAAAAATGTTATTGGTGCTTAATTAGGTGACACAGTGGCTCAATGGTTAGCACTGTTATCTCACAGAAAGAAGGTCGTTTGTTCGAGTCCTTGCTGGGTCAGTTGGCATTTCTGTGTGAAGTTTGCATGTTCTCCCCATGTTCGCGTGGGTTTCGGGTGCTCCGGTTTCCCCCACAAGTCCAAAGACATGCGGTATACTGGAATTGAATTAACTAAATTGGCCATAGTGTATGTGTGTGAATGAGAGTGTGTGGATGTTTCCCAGTGATGGGTTGCAACTGGAGGTCTAAAATGAATGAAGGAATCCTGAAATCCTGAAAACTGCTCATTGAACCATTCTTGTTTACAGCTATTTCAGGACACAGTTACAACAATTGAAAGAAAAGGCGGGTCAATCGATTCTTTTGAAAACACTATTGGTTGTGTTTAGGGAAGGAGGAGAGTGGATCAGTCGATCGGTCAGTCAGTCAGTCGACAATCAGTTGACAGCAGCCTCTGGTGAATTTACGCGAGAACAGCAGGTGCGAATGGCACTTGCGAGAGAAGTTTGAGATCTGAAAAAGCATACACAGCGGCCTCTGGTGGATTTGCGAAAACAAAAACTGAAAAAAATTTTTAGATCTCCAGAAATGTATATAGCGGTACGTTTTAAGCATGAGCCTGGTTTGCATTAGTGACGATCTCTCCCTCATTAGTATAAACAGCCCTGAGTGAGAAGCAGCCGTTAGCCATTAGCGTTTTCATGCTGTACCTGTCGAAGATAATGTCAGCGACTTTGAGACAAATGTTGAGTTTTTGGATGCACAAATAAACACGTAGCCTCAAAAGACTTCCTTCTTCTGAACCAATTCTTTTCACATTTTCAGTTTTTCCACAAAGATAATATTAGTCCTGTTTTGAATCTGCCATTATACAGAGGCATTTGTAGCTCTGCCCTCTTTTGAAATGAGCACAATCTCATTTGAATTTAAAGCGACAATCCCTAAAACGGCACGATTTGGATGAAAGGCTTAAAGGAGCAGGTTCAAATAGTTATAAAAAATGATTTGTGCAATATTTTGAGCTAAAACACCCTCTAGGCACGTCAGAAAAGAGGCAAAATAGGTCCCATTTAAAACAAAATGACGTGACTTTTTTGATGCCCATAAATTATTCAGTAAATGTGTTTCCATTATAGTTTGTGCGTATTTTCTTATTAAATAAAACTTTTACCGTACTGTACAAGATGTGTGGATACGTTTTATGCGCATTTTCAAAACATTTTGCACAATTTGATGTTTCCATTGCATTTTTATGCAATATTCCATAATGCGCATAAAAACAGGTGGAGTGAAACATTGCTATTAATGGTGGTACTGAACAAGCGAATCAGTAAAGACCCCTCCCCCAAAGAACTGTCAGGCTATAAAGACTAATGACTGGCTATTCTGACTGGAAGGCGGGACTTTTCCACAATCATAGTAATGAAATTAAACCTTCTTTGTATATCTCTAGTCTTTGGCTATTGTGGGTGGGAGCAGTGTGGCTCACCTAACTGCTTTACATTTTAATTTGTAGCCTTAAGCTACAATTTTCACTACTTTTTTGTTTGTTATTTAGATTGTAGCCTTGTTAATAGTAAATGTTAACATCTTGGGCTTAATAAACAGTATAAACCTTAGATAAATGTGATGAAATCAAAAACATGAACTAATGAAGAATACTTCTAGTCTACAGCATTTATTACATAAAGTTAATCTCAAACTATTAATGATTGATCCCATTCAAATTAAAAGTTTGCATTTACATACATTTGTGTGTACAGTGTAAATACATAGTGTAAATACAATATACATGACAAAAATGTTTACATAGATCTGTTTATGTATGTGTACATAATAAATATACACATTAAAAACACATAAAAGTAAATACAAACTTTTATTTTGGATGCCATTAATCACTTGACAGATTAAATGCACTGTGAATGAACATGGATTAACAATGAACAACTGTATTTTCATTAAGTAACATTAACAAAGAATAATAAATACTGTAATAAATGCTAATTGTTTGTTAATGTTAGTTAAAGAAGAAAATGTCGTTATTAATATGGAATAAACCAATTACAGTCAAAACGTCAAAGTCTGAACTGTGTTCTTGTGTTGTCTCTGCTTATAAGCCTTCAAATAAATGCTGGGAAAGACTAAGGATCACTAAAGAGCACTTTAACTAGTTTTTATGAATATCATAACTAAAAGAGTAATTCTATTTTATTAATATAATTTTTATTTTATATATTTTTAAACAAAATAGTAGTTCACATACATATTTTAAATACTTGTATCTAAAATACTGGCTGTCCCCGATGAAACCAAGCTCTAACGATGTGAATCTGCACAGGTCATGCACCCATAAACTCTGAGAATGTCTTAATTTTAGAGATGAATGGTCCAGCATGGCAGTTTATTAGGAATAAATAATAATCTGTACTTTGCAGGTCAGTCTGTCTTACGCCTAAATGAACTCATTATTATGGCTGAAGGACTTGGGTTTCATGACAAATGACACAATGATCAGATCACTTTACCACTTACAGACGTGCAGGATGACCTTTAAGTGAGCCAAGAGAGAGAGATAGTCCCATTTGAGACAAAATCTTGATGTATGTTAAATGATGCCAAAATTAACAAATACAAATAAATTAGTCTTAAATTGAACAATCAGAATTTAAATAATAATTTAGAGCGTCACGGTGGTGCAGTGGGTAGCACAATCGCCTCACAGCAAGAAGGTCGCTGGTTCGACCCTCGGCTGGGTCAGTTGGTATTTCTGTGTGGAGTTTGCATGTTCTCCACCCGTGATCGCGTGGGTTTCCTCTGGGTGCTCTGGTTTCCCCCACAGTCCAAAGACATGCGCTATAGGTGAATTGGGTAAGCTAAAATTGTCTGTAGTGTATGTGTGTGTATGGATGTTTTCCAGTGATGGGTTGCAGCTGGAAGGGCATCCGCTGCGGCAACCCCAGATTAGTAAAGGGACTAAGCCAAAAAGAAAATGAATGAATGAATAAATAATTTAGTGCTCACTTATTATTTTACGTACTTTAATTAAAATGAGTTAAAAATGAGTCTGTCTTTTCCTTTTTATGATATCATTTGATGTTACGCCGAAATGCAATGTAATATTATGTCACCCATTTTATTTTTCTGTGTATATAAAGTCCCTTTTGTAGGTTCAATCTGACTGAGACACCAACATATACTGTCCATATTCAATTTGTATATGTTGATATATAAGGATTCATTCATTTACGTGGTTAATTATACATTTTTTTCATACATTTTTAATTACGAGCATATATTAAATTCAGTACTCAAATGTTGCTATGGTTTAAAAAGAATAATAATAATAAAAATAATAATAATACCTGAATAATATTTTCATATTTATTTTGTAATCATTTGACAATCAAATCACCTCAAGATTTGATTGTTTTAATTAATTGCACAAGGTTATATTACAAATAGTGGGAGTGTGTTAAATTGTCATAAAATAATAAACAAAATAAAACATTACGCTTCATTTTTTAATGCAAAATGAAATTCCTTGTTTGTTAGTTAGCTAATTTGTTTGTACATTTTGAAATCTTACCACCAAATTGATAATTGATTTCCTAATTTGTGACACTCAATTAAACCAAAAATGCTCCAGTGAATGCGCTAACAACATCTGCTGAAACAAATGCATACTATAAACCCTTCATTGGCTTTAAAACAAAGCAGAAGGGGTTGTGTCAGCATTTAAAAACAGCAGAACTGCCCGTCTGCCATTAAAAAGTGTTGATCTTTCCTGTGATTCATGTCCTGTAACAAATGGAGGAAAAGTTGGCCCTTCGACGGGCAGGGGCACATTTTTCTCAGCAGATTAGCTGTCTTTGATTTATTGGGATTTACCTCAGAAAAAGAAAACAGCTGGCAGTGGGACAAATACCAGTACTGGCAAAGCATAAATCCAGCTATGGAAACCCTGGCTCGTTTGTTAAAGAGCAAAGCGTTGGCCATTTACACACTTCAGCTGGCTCCATTAGGACTAAGCATTACTTAGAAAAGTCAAATAAAAAACACATAAATACATTAAAACTCATTATTAATCTATGAATTACATCAGGGAGAGTGAGAGAAATGTCTTTTTTTTTGGTGATCTCTTTAATGACGCACATTTACACTCACAGTAAATGGAGCTAGGGCAGCACGGTGGCGCAGTGGGTAGCACATTCGCCTCACAGCAAGAAGGTCGCTGGTTCGAGCCTCGGCTGGGTCAGTTGGCATTTCTGTGTGGAGTTTGCATGTTCTCCCTGTGTTGGCGTGGGTTTCCTCCGGGCGCTCCGGTTTCCCCCACAAGTCCAAAAACATGTGGTATAGGTAAATTGGGTAAGCTAAATTGTCCGTAGTGTATGTGTGTGAATGAGTGTATGGATGTTTGGATTGAGTTGTATGGATGTTTCCCAGTGATGGGTTGCAGCTGGAAGGGCATCTGCTGTGTAAAACATATGCTGGATAAGTTGGCGGTTCATTCCGCTGTGGCGACCCCAGATTAATAAAGGGACTAAGCCGAAATGAAAATGAATGAATGAATGAATGAATAAATAAATGGAGCTAGAAAGAACTTGAGTCTGATTGGTTAGTTATAATATAAGCTCAAAAAATGTAATATAATGATTTTGTGGTTGGTTTTACAGTATATGCATATTTAAACATATCTGTTATGGGATCTCTGCTATGACTATTTTTCTTTTGTTTGTTAAAGTTTGAGATGATAAATTGTCTGGGTTAATCCTGTAAATTCTGACCTTCTAGTAGGTTTTCTTTTATATTACATGTGTATTTCTTTGTTTGTTATTTCCTATACAACATAGTGTATGTAAACTAAAACAAATGAGTTCGATTTTCAACATCAAAAGTTGCTCGAGCAGAGATTAACGTTGATTCGATTGATAGTAAATAGATGAAAACAACTATTGAGATTGTTAATTAAATGTTACAGTGTATGTGGAAAAACTGAATTGTAAAATAACATGATACAAACACTGTAACAATTAGCGTGACAACTTTATTGGTTTCATGTGTCTCTTAGTACTCCTAATGATTATTAATATTAAATATTCTTAGGTGTATTCGTAATTACATAACATAAACATATAATCACTTCAAATTAAACAACATTTCATCTATCCATTCATTTATTGATGCATTCATTAAATGTACATATTTTTTCATGTCTTTTAGATAACAACATAAAATAATATTGCAATTAATTAGCAGGGAACGTCAAGGATCCCATACGAAATATTAGATTTAATTGCATTTGTTGTAGGTTGTAATCATTTTTGAAAGATCTCATTTGAATAAATGTATTTATTAAATGTATTAACTTTCTATGCCAAAGTGTCACACCCTCAGCTTGTTCCTGCAGTCCCAATCACCGATCTCACTCACCAACCACCACACACCACACCCTCTACTGATTACTAATCACCGCACCTCCACCTGCACACTACAAGTACCCACTTCACTCACTCACTCGTCGGCTGATATCAAAGACGGATGGTTCCTCTCGTCTTCTCACCTGTATTCTCCTGTACTCTTCGGTGGATGTTCTCCTCCTTCACCTATTGATGCCAACATGCCGAGATAAGGGAAGTGATTATTCTGATATTTACTCCTGAACTGAACTGCCTGCTTGAGTGTTTGTGTGTGAGATGGCTCACTCTCTAAAACGCCATTCACCTGCTTCACTGTGTTCCTTGTAGATCACAGAAAAAACACCTTTAAAGCTTACTTGTCCTCCTTGTGTGGCCGTGACACAAAGATGCTTGATGACCACACTCTAATGTAAATGGATGTAGTAAATTATTATATATTAAACGTGTATATATTGCCCATATTCACTGAGAAATTAATATATGTTGGTGTCTGAATCAAATTGAATCTACAAAAGTGACTGTACATCTGGGGTTGCCACAGCGGAATGAACTGCCAACTAATCCAGCATATGTTTTACGCAGCGTATGCCCTTTCAGCTGCAACCCATCACTGGGAAACATTCACACACATACACTACAGACAATTTAGCCTACCCAATTTACCTGTACCGCATGTCTTTTGGACTTGTGGGGGAAACCGGAGCACCCGGAGGAAACCCACGCCAACACGGGGAGAACATGCAAACTCCACACAGAAACGCCAACTGACCCAGCTGGGGCTCGAAACAGCTACCTTCTTGCTGTGAGGCGATTGTGCTACCCACTGCGCCACCATGCTGCCCTAGAAAAATAAAATATAAGGTGAAATATTCCATTGTATTTCAGAGTAACAGTTAGGATGAAATAAAAACAAAACTTATTCCTACTTGTACTACTTATTAAAACTGCTTGCTAACAACCTATACACTGTACAAACAAATCTATAAAACATACTGATAAAAAATGGCAGCTGTGGTTTCCATAATTTTACAGTTAAATACACAGCATCCACAATTTTACAGTAAACCTTAATTTATAGTGTTGTACACCAACGTTTTGAAATACTAACATCTACACATTGTATCTTTACTAATCATACAAAAACACAACCTTACGCTTGTGGGAATGAAAGAAGTGACTGGGAAAGTCAATTTACGGTTATTCACCGTGCATATATATTAAAAACTAACTGTTAACCAGGATTTTTACTGTAGCATTTTTACAATTAAAATCCCTGCCATTTTTTCACTTTTTGACATTTTTACTGGCTGTCTACAGTAAATCATGTTAAAAATATATGATGGTCGATATTTTTTTATTAACTTTAAGCCAATAAAAGCTCCACAGCTAGCTCATATTTTTGCTCCTATCCTTTAAAATGTAGAGTCTTATTTAAGCAGACCCAGGTTTTCTCCCTGCTGAATTTGTGAATGTGCGTCTGCTCGTGTGGAGCATCTTCCAGTATTCTCTCAGTGGAGCGGCTGTATTAAATCCAGCTGGGGCTCTGCTAGGTGAAGCACTGCTGTGTGTGTGTGTGTGTGTGTGCGCGATGATGTTGCATAGCTGATGTCTGACAGATGTGTTCGCTCACCTCCTATTCTGCCTCTCTGTCTGCCCTCCGTTTCCTTCCCAAACTATCAGTCCACACCTTGCACGAACCGGAAACCTCGTATGCCGGTCGGGTGGGCTGCACTTGACGCATATGTCAAAATGAGTGGGTCGTGACCCTATAGCAGGCAGCATTTCCTGTTGCTGTAAAAGAGGCCTAGTGGGAACAGTGGAGATCAGAGCCGACCAGAAGCACATCCGGATCTGCATGAGCTCCAGCCGTCCAAACCAATACATCAGGTCATAACGGTAGCAGCTCAATGAACCTGCATGCGGTGGAAAAATATGAGGATGGGAAGCGGGTCTGGCACACTGGAAGACTGGGAGGTTGAGCGTGTCATATGCTATTATGGCTTATTTTAAATAGCATGCATACTTTAGACATCCTCCAATAAATAGTGAGTTTTACATCTTACATGTCATTTTAGTAAACGAGAAAGGACAAATTGAATGCAGATACTGTATTTTATAGAGTATATTAATTCGGATGTGTTAACAAAACACGTGTCCTTGTAAAAACTGAAGCTCTTGAACTAACATTATAAGTATTAATTCATAGTATACTACGGTGCTGTTGAATGCTTGATTTTGAAGGTTGAAGAACATTCTAAGTTGCGCAATAATTTTCAGAAAAACTTCAAGCTGAAGTAGTTCAAGGCTGGTTTTGACTGCAGTACAGTTCAATATCACTACGCCTACTTAGATCAGTTACAGCCTACAGACATGTTTACTCAGCCGATTTATGATGAAATTCAGTGTAAAGATGCTATGCCGCGTTAAATGGTTTGTGTAAATACAATTTTTGGAATATTTATGCTGCAGGTTTGGTTTCTGTGCTGCTTTTGCTGAGTGAAGATGCCTTACAACTAGTGGTGTAACGGTACACTGAAAACACGGATCGGTTGGGGTGACGGTTCTATATGGCTATGGTACAACAAGAATAATAACAAATCCCAGGTGCTTGCTTTTTCTGTTCATTTTGAACAGGCAGAAGTGTTTTATCACAATCAGATACAGAACGGAAAAGCTACTTGTGATGCAAAAGCACAAAATACAATATTGAAAAATAAAACTTTATAATTAGACTGATTATAAAGCTTTAACTAGTTGAGCCAGACCATCTCCTAACAACCTAAAAGCAGTAATTATGCATAAATTCAGTAAGCTTCAAAACTTCCACTGACTGAAGGTCCACTGTTCAATCTTGTACATGTTTAGAGAAAACAACTCATTTGATTTTCTATGTAAAGGCGGTTGACAGACGTGTGTAACATTTACATCTCCTGCAGCACCTCGCACAAGAGTGGTGCTTATTAATGTCAGTTACACTGCAGTGGACCAATCAGAAGAACTCTGAGATGAGACAAGAGTTGCTCACAAGCTTCTGTGTTCCAAGTTGGCATGACAATGGCAACATGGTGGAACTGTTTCTGAGCAATGCATCTCGCATTTTCAGATGCAAAGACGTGTTCTTTGTGAATGGCTGTTAAGTTGTTGCACTGCTATGGTCTTTTCTGCCTAAATCCAATGACTGGACTGGCATATCTGGACTGTATTTGTTGTGACTGTTCAGAATGAATACATATACCATCAACTTACACCCCTTACAACTGTCAAAAATGTGATCAAAACAGAAGGCTTTAGATGATATGCGAAAGAAACAATTTCTAAAAACAGAAGATGTTTGTGATAAAAACTTTACAAATGTCTTAAAGTACAACATCTGGACAGTGTCTTTAGGTGTAGTAACCATAAACAGAATGATTGACTCCAGTCCATTTAATTATAAGAAGCCAGTCCACTTCACATCATGGCCACATCACCATCTCTGGCGTGGATTACTTTTCTGATCAATCAATGGCCCGTCGTCAATTATTCCTCAATTTCTATGCTCTACCTCTCACAGAAACTGTGGTGGAAAAATTTGAGAATGGGATATTTTTCTGACACACTGGAAGACTTGGAGGTTGAGTGTCATTCGCTCTTATGGCTTATTTAAAATAGCATGCAAACCACAGATATATAGTGACATTCCAATTAAATGTCAGATTTATTTTAGTCGCGTTGTACAGTACATACTTTTAGTGGACAAGGATTGATTAAATGATACTGTCATGCTCTATGCTCTAAAAAACATGTTTTTCAGGAAAAAAAATTATAATTTTATAGTGGAAAACTTAAGTTTGAGTGTGTCATGTGCTACTGTATTATGGCTTATTTTTAAATAGCATTCGTACGTCAGATATATAGTTAAGTTCTCCCATATAATGTTTGGTTCATTTTAGATTTATATTCATTCATTCATTCTCCCTCAGCTTAGTTTCTTATTTATCAAGGGTTGCCACAGCGGAATGAACCACCTATTCCGGCATATGTTTTACGCAGTGGATGCCCTTCCAACCACAACCCAGCACTGGGAAACACCCATACACTCTCGCATTCACACAGACACATTCATACACTAAGCCAATTTAAAGGCCAGTTTCGGAGGAAACCCAACAACACGGGGAGAACATGCAAACTCCACACAGAAATGCCAAGTGGCCCAACCGGAACTCAAACCAGCAAACTTCTTGCTGTGAGGCGACAGTGCTAACCACTAAGCCACCGTGCCACTGATTTCTGTTCATTCATTCATTCATTCATTTACTTTTCAGCTTAGTCCCTTTACTAATCTAAGGTCGCCACAGTGGAATGAACCGCCAACTTATCCAGTATATGTTTTACGCAGCAGATGCCCTTCCAGCTGCAACCGACCACTGGGGAAACATTCATACACACTCATTCACACACATACATTATACGGACAATTTAGCTTACCCAGTTTACCTATAGCGCATGTCTTTGAACTTGTGGGGGAAACTGGAGCACCCGGAGGAAACCCAAGCGAACACGGGGAGAACATGCAAACTCCACACAGAAATGCCAACTGACCCAGCCGAGGCTCGAACCAGTGACCTTCTTGCTGTGAGGCGATTGTGCTACCCTCTGCGCCCTAGATTTCTGTTCATGCATAATCTAAATATCCACACATTTTCCTTGTCCTTGAAAAAAAAAGAGATCTTGAACTAACATCATAGTGAATATAGTATATCATACATACTACATGTTTTTATGGGTTTTCAGTATATTCACAAGATGAGTTATCAATTCAGATATTGATACAACCTAAGTGGTAGTAATGCATTTATTTTGTGTAATTTTGAATATTATAAAATTGAATTTGATCAAGTTAATTCACCCACTCATGCAGTTTAAGGAAGACAGTATATGTCTTTTTTGAAACTGATAGCTGATATTTTATTTATATGTATATAAATGCATATGGTAGTCGATATTAATAAAAGTGTAAATTGTTGTCATGATGTATATGTATTTGTATTTTTTTTTTTAAGTAAGCAAAAAACACACAAAACTATAAGAGGGACTCAAGCTGACCATATGAAACATGAATAAGATCATACAAAGTAGCCACCTTGTGATGCAGGCAGAACATATTCAAATGTATGAATGAAATCATATGAATTCCTACAAATTATCCACAGTGGGACAAAAGCAGATCATATGGAATCTTGTGAATGAGATCATACGAATTTCTACAAATTAGCCACCATGGGACTCAAGCAGATCATACAAAAATCTATATATAATGATTTCACTGAGGAATGCAAGCTGAAAACTGATAGCTTGCATCTCCTTGAAAACTGACAGCTTGCATCTCATTAATTTAATACAAATTGAATGTATTGTCTTGGTGTATATTCGTTTAAAAAAATATATATTTATTAACAAAACCTTTTTGCTTTCAGATTGATTTATACAATGTTATTTGTACAGAAATATACAGTTTTTAAAATAAGCTAAACAACACTAAACTATAAGTGAGACACAAGCAGAACATATGAAAACTTACATGAAGACTATACAAATTCCTCTAAATTAGTCACTATTTGATGTAAGCAGATCATATGAAAATGTTCAAAAGAGAAAGTGTGACTTCCTACTAATTAGACACTGTGGATGGCAGCAGATTAAGGGCCAGAGTATGATTTGTATTGTGCATGTTATGGGGTTGGGTTTGGTGAATGAGGATACTTTCTAAGCTCTTTGTACAATCTCTTGTCTACATAGGAATCCATGAATGCCTGTTTCAAAAATCTGCCGGTGTGCGTAGTAACACAGACTAAATATGTGCTTCACAATACATTGTTTTGACTAATGTTTGACTGCAGTTTTTATGTAAAATAAACACTGTGCGGCAGTATGGCAATAATTGTTGTTCCTTTTCACACTAATGCTATTTATACATTTTATCAACGACTAAAGGATTATTTTTGTGCAGTACTTTGCACAACAGCAAATAAATACCATAAAACAACTTAACGGTGTCTATGATTTGTAATGGAATAAGTTTGCCTCAACT
>CAIGQW010000596.1:4157331-4175778 GCA_903798125.1 Danio choprae
GATAGATAGATAGATAGATAGATAGATAGATAGATAGATAGATAGATGGTGTCACAGTGGCACAGTGGGTAGCACGTTCGCCTCACAGCAAGAAGGTCGCTGGTTCGAGCCTCGGCTAGGTCAGTTGGCGTTTCTGTGTGGAGTTTGCATGTTCTCCCTGTGTTGGCGTGGGTTTCCTCCAGGTGCTCCGGTTTCCCCCACAAGTCCAAAGACATGCGGTACAGGTGAATGAAATGAAAATGAATGAATGAATATATACGCACATACATACACAAACGTATTTAATAACAATTAAATTGTAAGCTTACTTTTGTGTGATTTAACACATCAAAATAATTGTAAATATTCAAGTTATTAGAAGAATTATTTAAGCTCTAATGATCTTAAATTACTTTTATTATTTTATTGTACATAGCGTACTTTCTAAGTGTACCTCAGTACGTTAAAAACGTAAAGGGAAAAAGTATGATGTCGAATTTATGTGTAAGAAGTACTGACAAAAGTTACTTTCAAAATAACCAGTCAGATACTCGTGTTACAATTGAGACTAACAAACAGAACGTGAAAGTTTCATTGTCCTACTACAATGTATTTAAAACAATTTCTTACATTAGTCAAAAAATGTCTGAAAGGTATGACCTAAATTTGACAACATCTTTGTGTTTCTGCTGTGGTGTAGATTGTAGTGATTATTGTAATAGAGCGCCATCTAGTGATATTTCACATTTAGCACGTGAAATAATGACCCTACATGACCGTCCTCTCTTAAACGACCCCTAAATGATAAAATGCATTAATGTAGTTTCTTCTGTAAGGATCCAATTAAATAAATATTATTAAATATAATAAATTATAAAATAATATTATTAATTATTATTAAATATTAAAAATTAAATATTATTAATATATTAGTTTTTTTTTGTTATTACACTTTTTACTGGAGAGTAGGCCTACAGTTTATTAATTTAGTTGCACGTTTATTAACTTAAGTATATTTTTTATTTAATGCACTTTAATCCATTTTTATGTTTGTATGTTTATTAATATTTTTTATAATGATTTACTTATTTATTTGAAACCTACATAAAATATATACATGAATATTTATAATTATACTTTGAATGTTCGATAGTTTGTTTCTTGCTCCGGTCCAAAGACATGCGCTATAGGTGAATTGGGTAAGCTAAATTGTCCGTAGGGTATGTGTGTGAATGAGAGTGTATGTGTGTTTCCCAGTGATGGGTTGCAGCTGGAAGGGCATCCGCTGCATAAAACATGCTGGATAAGTTGGCGGATCATTCCGCTGTGGCGACCCCAGATTAATAAAGGAACTAAGCCGAAAAGAAAATGAATGAGTGAATGAATTTTAAAACCTTTGTTTTTGAGTCTTTGATATAATAAATAATGAGTAATAATTTGAATAGGGGGCCGCACGGTGGCGCAGTGGGTAGCACAATTGCCTCACAACAAGAAGGTCGCTGGTTCGAGCCTCGGCTGTGGATGTTTCCCAGTGATAGGTTGCAGCTGGAAGGGCATCTGCTGCGTAAAACATATGCTGGATAAGTTGGTGGTTCATTCCGCTGTGGCGACCCCAGATTAATAATAAAGGGACTAAGCTGAAAAGAAAATGAATGAATGAATTTGAATAGGCCTACTTGTTTTTGACATCTACTTTAAGACATTCACTGTCAATGGATGTGCTATGTTTCCTTATTTTGCCAAAGAAACATAACCGTGGATGATAACTGCATAAAGAACAAAACCAATAATTCATACGTCATTTAAATACATTAAAAGTTGTTGTTTGTTGTCAACTTGAGGACTGTAATTTTGAAGTGAGAACTGTCGTAAATACTTTTCACGAAAGCACGTGTTTACGACAGCGCCCCTGCTTTTGGGTTCAGGAAACCCCTGAGCGGCCTTTCCGAACAGCGCTCGGTGTCAGAAAGGTGCGTCCGCAAGTACTTCTCTGTAATACACTCAATTAAAGATTAATTTCAGTTCAAATTAAACGCCATCTATTCTGTCTTTGTTTCAGAATCATGCCGGCTAAAGGTCCCCTACAATCTGTCCAGGTTTTTGGACGTAAAGTGAGTATTTCAGACATCAATGTTTCTCATGTGCTCGCGCGCGGCGCTGATTAGGCACTCAAGTTAGCTGGCTATGCTAACATTATTATATGCGACTGTAAATTACTGTGACTTTGTGCATGTTCAGAAATAAACTTAACAAACGTACTTAACCGTTAGTAAGTATAAACAAGGGTATGTGCTTTTAAGCCGCGTAAAAGCTAAATAAGCCCTTATTCTCTGCATTGTAAGGGATGGTTTTTGTGTTAGTAATGGCTGTTTTTTGACACGTGGGACAGTTAAATGCTTACATCCACTTATTTACGTAATAGAAAACTCGATCTTACACGTTATCTGCGTATTTTCTGTATTTGTCTTGTATAATAGGCAGTGGTCTTGACTGTCTTGCTAACTGTTAGCTTGTACCGTTAACGTTACGACTTCCTTTATATTGACATCAGCTATGTACTAACACTTAACTAGTAATTGTGGTATAATGCACATGATGTGTAGATTTGGTTTTGCATGGCACCTACTTTGTAACAAGTTATAAGTATATTTAGAAGTTCTACATATTCTTTAACCCATCTGTAACCCCCCATGCCACAAAACCTGGACCTACACTTAAATTTATTTTACTTTTAACAATACATGAAGATATACAAGTATATTGTGCCTAACAATAAGTGTCTTTAGGTGCCTAATAAAAAAGTTAGTCCGCAGTAGTTATTGATCACGGTTTTAGTCTCCGCTGTCATCACATCTGTTTTCTTCTGTCCTAAAATATTTTACTTGCCCAATGTTGCTGTTTTGTTTTTTCAAGATAAGTGGGTTTAATAATTATATGGCTAATAAATAGCTTGGTTTTTTATGGTTTGAATTTTAAAGATGCATTGACTGATTCATATATTTTTAAAAAATGTATCAACAGAAAACAGCTACTGCTGTCGCCCACTGCAAGAGGGGCAATGGGCTTATTAAAGTAAATGGAAGACCTCTTGAGATGATTGAGCCTGTCACGCTGCAGTACAAGGTATGTTTTTACAAAGATGGAGTGCTTGTTGTTGGTTACAACATCCAAAAATGAAAATTCTGTTATCACTCACTCATATCGTTCCAAACCCATGCAACCCTTGTTCCTCTTCAGAATGCAAATTATAATACTTTGGATAAAATCTGAGCAGTCTCATCCTCCATAGACAGCAATGGTTCTGACTCGAGGCTCTGGTATGCTTCAAACGAAATTGAAAAAATAACTGAAAAGACATAATTTTCTAATAAATTCCAGCCAAAACTAAGTTATTTAAGTTTGTTTTGGCAGTTTGAAACAGCCCAGATAAGCAAGCTTTTATCAGGAGTTTGTTTTGGTCCTAAACATCTTTGAGCTACCATTGGTTTGTGAAGATTATGCAATCAATAACTGTGTAATGGAACTCTGCTACCTTTGATGTGCTTCACATTCTTGCTGTTCATAGTCAGACAGGAGAAAACATCTAGCACAACATGAGAATAAGTTGGCAACAGACGAGAAGCACAACCGCATTGCCATATCTTTCAAAGATCTAAACCTTGTTCCATTTGGTGTCATGAGTGGCAAATATAAAACAATGTGCCACTTCTAGCAAAGAAGGCTGTTTGCCAGATGCTCATGAAACTGTTGCTCTCTCTCAGCTGCAGTTGTTGTTTAGCATTACACCCAGGCAGTGAGACGTATTTAAAATTCCACTTACTGCTGAGCAGGGGTGTCGAAAGGTTCGGAAACACTGTATCGTCACTTGGCCATTTCAAACTTCTTTTTGACCTCAAAGAACAAAAAAAAAATCTTTGATTAGCCTCCATTCGGTGTCCAAAAAACATCCCTAAAGCGGACCATATTCCTTCAGTGGTTCAATCAGAATGTTATAAAGCTAAGATAATCCTTTTCTGCGCACAAAGCAAAATTAAGTTTATGCATGTTCACTAACACTGCAGAGATGTATTCCAGCCGATGCTCCACAAAGCATCTGAGGTGTATGTCAGCAGTGCAACGAAGTGTGACACACAAAGCACGCTGCTCCCATGAACGCGCACCCTTTACTCACTCAGAGGAGAAGAAACCTTGGGATAAAGCTGTTAATTTTGTTTTAGAAGCCGTAAATACCCAGAATTATGTTAATCCTGGACAAATTCTGAGCATTGTATAACAAGATAAAACACAATTCAGGCCCAGGATAATTTATTTAAAGTGTGTAAAGCCCTACTGAAATTAAGCTTGTGTTCTCTGTAAAAGCTTCATCTTCCACAGCATTTGTTGTTTATGAAAGTATTCACGTGAGATTTGTGGAACATTAGCTGCATTTTAACACATTGATCCAATTTGCAAAACTGGCCACATATTCATTCATTAATCAAACTGTCCAGATATGTAGTTGATCTTGCAGATCCCCAGCCTGTTTGCAATGATTAACAGCTCTCCAAAGGAGAAGTTCAATAGGGAATAACTTAAGTTTGTCCTGTGATATTGAAGTGTTTTAATATTTAGTCTTTTGGACCTTGGAAACTCCCAACCACAGTCATTGTATTTAGACAGCAGCTTTGTTTAAAGAGAAAAAAAAACTGCATTTGTTTTCAGAAATGATTTTCACTTGTTTGTGTTTCATTTAATGACGTGTTCCAGCAATTTGATTAATATGTGTCCCACATTTTTATGCACTTTGGGACCATAGGAGAGATTGTCCATCTGCTGACAAGCTGTTTATTTTTTATTAAAGCTGCTGGAGCCTCTTCTGCTGCTGGGTAAGGAGCGCTTCGCTGGTGTGGACATCAGAGTCCGTGTGAAGGGTGGTGGACACGTCGCTCAGGTCTACGGTAAGTGATTCTGGAAGGCATTTGTTCTGTACATAATGTTAATATGAGGTTAGCTTCTTCCCCAGGACCAAAGTGTACAAAACTTTCTGTACTGACACTAACATGTTTCATTCCTCTTCCAGCTATCCGTCAGGCCATCTCCAAAGCCCTGGTTGCCTATTATCAGAAATGTAAGTGTAATGACTTATTAGTCGTCAGTAAATTAATAAGTGTATGTGGTTATTAAATGACTTTCTCAATTTTTCTTTTCTGCCAGATGTGGATGAGGCCTCCAAGAAAGAAATCAAGGATATCTTGATTCAGTACGATAGGACCCTGCTGGTCGCTGATCCCCGTCGCTGCGAGTCCAAGAAGTTTGGTGGACCTGGAGCTCGTGCTCGCTACCAGAAGTCCTACCGTTAAAATCTCTCTGTACATTTTCATATAATAAATTTAAGGGGGAAAACATACTGCAGTTTTGTCTTTTATTAACACTGTGTTTGTTATTTTGAGTTGATTCACAGAAGACGCACACTAAAATGTTATTCAGTGTGTCTTTCAATTATTTATACACCAAATATTTGTCAGGCATATTTAGAATAAGATTCATTTAGTGACATGTTAAGTGTCTAAAGATCGCAAAACACTCCCAAATACTTCAATTGTCATTGAAAAAAATGTATACTTGGTCTCTATCCTTTTAAACTGTTGTTTACTCAGGAAATTGATCATTTGATATACACTTTTAGTATAGTCTCATTTCAAAGATTAATACAAATGTTTTTTTGTACTAAAACAGTTTAGGTAATGTGCAGACTACAAAATTGGATGTCTCAACTTTGACTCATTGGCTGTGAAAGAAGATTTGTTAAATAATGTTGTCACGTGTATAATAGCAAACACTTGAGTAAATGCAAGCATAATATTTATTCTAGAACAGAAGTGTACACTGACGGATGTAATGTGATTCTGATTTTTACAACAAAAATATGAAAATTTACTCCCTTTTGAATGGTTCTGAACTTTTGTGAATTTTCACAAAATATTCTGATGAATGATGGGAAACAAGCAGCCATTGAGGAGATCAAAATGTACCATGGTAGTCAATGGACGGGTTTTCCACCATTCTTAAGTATATTCATGAATCATTCATTATATTCATTGTTTAGTCAGTATATTCAGAAAGAAACAAAAGTTTGGAACAAGTGGAGCGCGTAAATTACAGAATTTTCTACCTCTAACGTAGGTTGGTTATTCAACACAAGAGGGCAGAAGTTCGCTTTTGAACCATTTTGGTGGTGTTTTAATTCATGTACCATAATCGATTTTATTTTGTGAAAGTTTAATAAACGGATTTAAATATAACGAAAATAAAAGTGGTCATTTTTCTCCACTTAATCTAGACCTCTTTAGATTGCTCTCATGTTGAATACAATGTATATTTTGAAGAATTTTGGAAACAGCCATTTTCCACACACGCAAACGTTTCTTGAGCAGTAGTTTTGGTGGTAGCGGAGGTTCTATTTAGCAACTCTTTGGGTCGTAATAACAGGGGAGACATTAAATGCTATATAGCCTTAGTAATGGTTCTGTTTTGGTTCTTTGGAGTGGTTAAGGCGCTATAACTCACCATCTTTAAAGATGTACAGTCATGGCCAAAATGTTTGAGACTGACACAAATATTACTTTTCACAAAGTTTGCTGCTAAACTGCTTTTAGATCTTTGTTTCAGTTGTTTCTGTGATGTACTGAAATATAATTACAAGCACTTCATACGTTTCAAAGGCTTTTATCCACAATTACATGACATTTATGCAAAGAGTCAGTATTTGCAGTGTTGGCCCTTCTTTTTCAGGACCTCTGCAATTCGACTGGGCATGCTCTCAATCAACTTCTGGGCCAAATCCTGACTGATAGCCACCCATTCTTTCATAATCGCTTCTTGGAGTTTGTCACAATTAGTGGGTTTTTGTTTGTCCACCCGCCTCTTGAGGATTGACCACAAGTTCTCAATGGGATTACGATCTGGGGAGTTTCCAGGCCATGGACCCAAAATTTCAACGTTTTGGTCATCGAGCCACTTAGATAGCACTTTTGCCTTATGGCACGGTGCTCCATCGTGCTGGAAAATACATTGTTCTTCACCAAACTGTTGTTGGAAGAAGTTGCTGTTGGAGGGTGTTTTGGTACCATTCTTTATTCATGGATGTGTTTTTGGGCAAAATTGTGAGTAAGCCCACTCCCTTGGATGAGAAGCAACCCCACACATGAATGATCTCAGGATACTTTACTGTTGGCATGACACAGGACTGATGGTAGCGCTCACCTTTTCTTCTCCGGACAAGCCTTTTCCAGATGCCCCAAACAATCAGAAAAGGGCTTCATCGGAGAATATGGCTTTGCCCCAGTACTTAGCAGTCCATTCGTCATACTTTTTGCAGAAGATCAATCTGTCACTGATGTTTTTCTTGGAGAGAAGTGGCTTCTTTGCTGCCCTTCTTGACACCAGGCCATCTTCCTAAAGTCTTCGCCTCACTGTGAGTGCAGATGTGCTCACACCTGCCTGCTGAGCAAGCTCTGCACTGGTGGCACTCTGATCCTGCAGCTGAATCCTCTTTAGGAGACGATCCTGTTGCTTGCGGGACTTTCTTGGACGCCCTGAAGCCTTCTTAACAAGAATTAAACCTCTTTCCTTGAAGTTTTTGATGATCCTATACATTGTTGATTTAGGTGCAATCTTAGTAGCCACAATATCCTTGCCTGTGAAGCCATTTTTATGCATCACAATGATGGCTGCACGCGTTTCTTTGCAGGTCACCATGGTTAACAATGGAAGAACAATGATTTCAAGCATCACCCTCCTTTTAACATGTCAAGTCTGCCATTCTAACCCAATCAGCCTGACATAATGATCTTCAGCCTTGTGCTCGTCAACATTCTCACCTGAGTTAACAAGACGACTACTGAAATGATCTCAGCAGGTCCTTTAATGACAGCAATGAAATGCAGTGGAAAGTTTTTTTCAGGATTAAGTTCATTTTCATGACAAAGAAGGACTGTGCTATTAATCTGATCGCTCTTCATAACATTCTGGAGTATATGCACATTGCTATTATAAAAACCTAAGCAGCAACTTTTCCAATATTTATGTAATTCTCAAAACTTTTGGCCACGACTGTAGGTGCTAGCATTTAAAATGGTTCCCCTATGTTTATGAGTAAAAAAACAGTGCTATTTAGCACCATTTTTAGAGTGTATATCAATGGATATCAATGTCTAAAATATATTTTGTTTACAAAAGAAAGAAGAAACTTATAAAGGTATAGAACTGAGGGTGAGTAAAAAGGCTATTTTTATTTTGGGGTGAACCCCTTTAAGAGCAATTATTTTTGGCAGTGTTTAACTTGAGGCGACTTTTAAACAGTAGCTTGAGCGAAAAAATGAGGTAGTAGCATAACTGTAACATATTTTTGTTGATAATATGTTAAGTAAATGTTGAGGTTCTAATTCTAATGAGATTATAAGTAAAATGATTGCGTAAATTAATCCACCGGAGGGAGCCAGACCCATATAGGCCTTTGTTGAAGCTTTTTACATCGTTATATTATACCCCGTATAAAAGATAATCGAGATCAGTCAGAGGCGTCTAGTCGGTGCTACAGATGATGATGATGACATAATAACTGAAATTTCCAGAAAGACAAGCAAAACACCAGTGTAATCTCAAGGGAGGACACGTCACAGTAATCACATACAGATTTAAAAAGGTATGCATTGACGTTTTGTTGGTTTTAATCCCCACATTACATCGTACGTGTGATTCATCAGCTGATCTGTTCTGTATCTCTGACAGGCACACGTACTCTTGGTGAGGTAAGACAGAAGAGCTAATGAAATAAGAGTGCTGCTGCTGCTGCTCAGTCCGATCTGATTCACTGATGCTAAATGGCTGGTATTGATCCATTACCGGCAGTGATGATCACCAAGTGGATGCAGATGGCGGAGAGAGCATTTCCCAGGTCTTTTCTCTTAGGCTGAGGAGGATCCTAGTGGCATTACAGACCGATTCATGGAGATGAAATCAGCTGTTTGTCACGAGGAATGGGATTGTAAACATGGAGTAAGGAAATGCATGTGTTTAAACATACACTGTAAAAAAAGTTGCTGCCTTAAAAAAAATTTCAACTTGAAATGACATGTAAAGTTAATCAATTAAACTAACTTAAAACATCAAGTTACTGTTAGTATAATGTAAAGTTTAAACCTGATTAACTTACTAAAAATGTTCAAGTGTTAACAAAAATAACTTTGCTTCTTCTCTAATTTACTGCAACCTAAGAACAAATATGCATACACTTGTGCTGTCAGCAATTGTATGTTCATTCATTTGTTTTCTTTTCGGCTTAGTCCCTTTATTAATCTGGGGTCGCCACAGCGGAATGAACCGCCAACTTATCCAGCATATGTTTTACGCAGCGGATGCCCTTCAAGCTGCAACCCATCACTGGGAAACATCTATACACACTCATTCACACACATAGACTACGGCCAATTTAGCTTACCCAATTCACCTGTACCGCATGTCTTTGGACTTGTGTGGGTAACCATAGCACCCGGAGGAAACCCACGCAAACACGAGGAGAATATGCAAACTCCACACAGAAATGCCAACTCACCCAGCCGGGGCTCGAACCAGCGACCTTCTTGCTGTGAGGCGATTGTGCTACCCACTGCACCACCATGCTGCCCCAGAAATTGTATATTGCGCACATAAATATTATTAACTGAATGAGACCCATTTATAGTTAGGACGATGGTCAAAAGCCCAGCAGTTATTAATGGCGTGGCACATAACTTCATATGGATGAAAGGAAGAGCTAGTTTGTGTTGTTAGCTGCACATAGACTGTATATCTAGTCTTCATAATGCTGATGAGTTTCAGATGGAGGCCGTGCTGACCTGAGGTCAGATTTAACCACAGAATGCAAACAAATCATAACTACCGCTGCTGCGCTTCCTGGATAAACACATGAGAACTCTGCTGCTGTTCGCATGGGACAGAGGAAGTACATGGACAAAAACACACCGAGACTAACTTGAGGTAAAATTCCATGCTATTATCTCTTAGTGGATAGACAGAGAGACCAGCAAATAACAAGTTTGTGATGACGTAGAACACAAGGAAGAACATGTTGCTCAAATTGATTCACCGCAAAAGAGTAGACCCATAGTTTCAAGTTGTTGAGAAGGATTTTGATCAAGAACTTTGATGGAGAGAATTATAATGAGAACTAAGGTCTATCCTCCAGATATATTAGCACTAATACACTCTGTAAAATGTTACAATTAGTAACATGCTGGAGGAGCAAAAATGTCTTAAGTTGAACTAATATTCTTGTTTGAGCTTAGTTAGAAAGATGTACAATAATATCCATTTAGAGCAGGGGTCATCAAACTTGTTCCTGGAGGGCTGGTTTCCTGCAGATTTTAGCTCCAACCCTAATTAAACACACCTGAACAAGCTAATCAAGGTCTTACTAGGTGTACTTGAAACACCCAGGCAGGTGTGTTGAGGCAAGTTGGAGCTAAACCCTGCAGGGACACCGGCCCTCCAGGACCGAGATTGGTGACCCCTGATTTAGAGGCTATTTTCAGATTCAGTCAACATTCAGAATGACTACTGTTGGCTGGACTAATAAACATAAATCCAAGCAATATTATAAAATATTTAAACGTTGTAGTCAAGTTTTAACATGTAATGTTTTGAAGAGAGAAATCAAGTGGTCATAATATATATGTAGAGCTAGTTACTAAATAATAATTCGGTGAAGATGCTTGAAAAATTGTACATTGCAGAAGATGATGTCTTAAAAATTGTGCACTATAATTATGCTCATGCACCTTTCTTTCAGTCTGACATTAACAGAAGAACCTGAGGTGTTTATAGAAATGGGAAGGAGTTGGATGGGCACCTGGCTTCATTTGCCATCACAGATAACTCAACTCAAGACAACCCATATGACTACAGTAAGATTCCTGATGCAGAATCCAAATGTAGGTGAGTTTTTTTAAGCAGTGCATGGTCATGAAATGCTCTCTGAGAGAAAATACATGCAGGCCAAACAAAATAATTACATGTGGCTCACATCTTATGAACCTCAATGTGCTGTTGGATGACCTGAGGGTGAACAAATGAGTGAAAAATGTTCATGTTTGGGTAAACTACCTCTTTAAGGACATAACTCATCCCATAGCATTGTGCTTTAGAAATTTATTTATTTAATTTTTTTTATTTAGTAAGGGGGCAGCACGGTGGTGCAGTGGGTAGCACAATTGCCTCACAGCAAGAGGATCGCTGGTTCGAGCCCCAGCTGGGTCAATTGGCATTTCTGTGTGGAGTTTGCATGGTCTCCTCGTGTTTGCGTGGGTTTCCTCCGGGTGCTCCGGTTTCCCACACAAGTCCAAAGACATGCGGTATAGGTGAATTGGATAAGCTAAATTGTCCGTAGTGTATGAGTGTGAATGGGTGTGTATGGATGTTTCCTAGAGATGGGTTGCAGCTGGAAGGGCATCCACTGCGTAAAACATATGCTGGATAAGTTGGCGGTTCATTCCACTGTGGCGACCCCAGATTAATAAAGGGACTAAGCCGAAAAGAAAAGAAATGAATGAATGAATATTCAGTAAGGGCAACAATGGGATAGAAGATTTTGGATTGGAGGTCATCGATCATTAACTTTGGAGGAATAGAAAGTTCAGTGTTACGGCTTTACTTTCATTTGTGGATCAATTTAATGCATATTTTTTAACAAAAGTAGTAAATAAAGAAAATTATCTTACGTCTTTTTTAATTGTAATTTGCAATCAATTATAAAATAAGTTAATTAAAAAGTCTGACTGATATAATTCCAACAAAGTTCTATATTTATATGATTATATGCTTTTTGTTATGTTTTGTTTTGTTTACATTTTCCAATTTTTGCATCTTTATATTGGGCCATTTTTTGCAGTGTTTTCCTATTACCATATCATTTCCTTACAATTATCTTGTTCATGTTGCCAACACATAAATATCCATACACATTCACACCTTACATTCACACACAACTACGAAACATTACACATACGCAACTGTACTGTGCGTGCAGCTGAAAAGAAATATATTAAAAATCAAACTAAGTGAAATAAATGCTAACTGATACCTTTACTGAAACATTTTTCTTTAAATTATATAATTTTTACGAAACAGGTCTTGCTGTTCCTTAGTGTCAGTTTGCCCTTACCACACCATTTACTAATCTTACAATGCAAAAACAGTTATATAAGTGGACTTAAGATGCTTTACTGAGTTCTTTCTGTGTCGTTGCATCTGCTTTTTGTCATTTTCTGTTCTGAGCATCATCATCTTCTAGCCTTCCTTCTCCCTCCACACTGCTTTCTCACAGTGTTTTTATCAATATCTAGCATCTTTCTGGCTCTTATCAAAGCTGCTGTTGTGCAGTTTTACAATTAACCCAAGTTTATAGTAACAGTCATCTTGTTGATCCAATTCGGTTTACTAGTGTGTGTGCGTGTGCGCGTGCCTGTGCGCGTGCATGTGTGTGTGTGTTTAAGAGGGTAAGCAAAACATTAGGCTTAAGTATTGATTTTAAATGCATTTTAAATCCAGCTTTCATTTGTATATTGAAGAGGTG
Organism: Danio choprae; assembly: GCA_903798125.1. Taxonomy (NCBI): domain Eukaryota; kingdom Metazoa; phylum Chordata; class Actinopteri; order Cypriniformes; family Danionidae; genus Danio; species Danio choprae. The sequence goes on from CAIGQW010000596.1 coordinate 4,169,921, forward strand.
TGTGTGTTTTAGCCAGCCCTGGGCTTCATTTGCATCACTTGCTTACTACAGACACAAGTCAGACTAGATTTGTAGCTGATAATGGCCAGACAAGCTGACCTAATATATCTGCTAAATTTCGCTGAATACAGCAGAGCTGAATGTGTCGAATACTGTATTATATATATATATATAGTCAATGCTCAATTCCCTGTAAAAAAAAAAGAAATATCATAATCATAACTGTTGATGTGTAATATATAAGAAAATCATTCATTTTAGTGAGTGGTTCTGCAGGTTACATAGATATGCCAGTAGGTGGCAACAAGTGCTGAACATCTGCTGTTAAAAACTAGCCTTGAGCACCATCAGCTGTTAAAAACTAGCTTAGAGCACCATCTGCTGTTAATACTAGCCTTGAGCGCTTTCAACAGTTAAAAACTAGCTTAGATGCCATCGGTTGTTAAAACAAGCCTTGAGCGTCGTCAGCTGTTAAAAACTAGCGTAGAGCGCCATCTGCTGTTAAAATCTACCCTTGAGCCCCGTCAGCTGTTAAAAACTAGCTTAGAGCGCCATCTGCTGTTAACAACTAGCTTAGACTGCCATCTGCTGTTAAAAGTAGCCTTGAGCCCCGTCAGCTGTTAAAAACTAGCTTAGAGCGCCATCTGCTGTTAACAACTAGCTTAGACCGCCATCTGCTGTTAAAACTAGCCCTGAGCCCCGTCAGCTGTTAAAAACTAGCTTAGAGCACCATCTGCTGTTAAAATCTGGCTTAGAGCGCCATCTGCTGTTAAAAACTAGCTAAGTTTACATATGTGTAAAACATATGCTGGATAAGTTGGCAGTTCATTCCGCTGTGGCAACCCCTGATAAATAAAGGGACTAAGCTGAAGGAAAATGAATGAATGAATGAAGGAATAATACATTCTAATATAAAACCATTATCAGAACATATTATATGTGCATATTTAAAAAATTGCTGTGTATGTATCCTTTCTAAATTAAATGCAAAATAGTGAGGTTGTATAACAAAAACTGCTTAAAACATCTATTAGTGATCTATTGTTTAAATACTGTACTATTTTCCTATTTAAAGGGACAGTTCACCCCGAAATACTGAATAATGTTGGGAAAAAGCAGCCATTGACTTCCATATTATTTTTTTGTTTCTGCAAAGGAAACCATTGGCTGCTTTTTCCCAACATTCTCCAGAATATCTTATTTTGTGTTCAACAGAAGAAAGAAATTCATAAAAGTTTAGTGTGAGTGAAGGTAATTTCATTTTTGGGGGGTGAACTATCTCTTTAATAGACAGTAAACAATGCATACTGCGCACTCCAGACTATTTTATTATTCCATATGCATATCATACATGTCATATATGTTGACACAATATTGTATTAGTAATGTATTGATGTATTCTGTTGTTTTTTTAATAAGTTAGCTAGTGTAATATTTGATGATGATAATAAAACATTCTAATACAAAACCATAATCTGAACATATTATATGTGCATGTTTATATGTGTATGTATTTAAAATAAATTGCTGAGTGTATGTATCCTTTCTAAATCAAATGGAAAATAGTGAGGTTACTTCACAAAAAAGGCTTAAAACTTGTTTAACTGATCCACTGATACTGTGCCATACAGTACTGTTTTACAAATTAAAGGGACAGCTCACCCCAAAACATCTAAAATACTAAACAATGTTGGAAAAAAGCAGCCATTGACTTCCATGTTATTTTTTTGTTCCTACTATGAATGCCAAAGGCTGCTATTTCCAACATTCTCAAGAATATCTTGGTTTTTTTTTGTTCAACAGAAGAAGTTTTAAACCACTTGAGTGTGAGTGAAGGAAATTGTGTATGTATCCTTTCTAAATTAAATGCAAAATAGCGAAGTTGTATGACAAAAAATGCTTAAAACATCTATAAGTGTTCCATTGTTTAAAAACGGTACTGTTTTCCGATTTAAAGGGACAGTTCACCCTGAAATACTGAACAAAACAGCCATTGACTTCCATATTATGTTACTTTTTTCCAACATTCTTCAAAATATCTTAATTTGTGTTCAACAGAAGAAAGACGTTTTATAAAAGTTTAGTGTGAGTGAAGGAAATTTCATTTTTAGGGGTAAACTGTCCCTTTAATTGACAGTAAACAATCCATACTGCACACTCCAGACTATTTTATTATTCCGACTTCAACAAAACCTGTCACAAAACCCACATGGCCTGCTTTGTAAGCGCCATCCTTGTCAACTTCTCCGAACAATCTCCAGACCCCAGAACCGTGTCTCATTGAACTCGCTCACACTGCTGCTAAAGTTACGTTATTCCCAACATCAAGCCCTTACTTTCTGAACAATCATCTTATATATCTGACCCAGTTCATACATGGCCAAAAGCGGACATTTGCAGAAGCTTAAACAGCGACGTGAGCTTGCGCAGTCCACCGGTTTCACCGCTCTCTCTGCAGTAAAAGCGGTCACCTAGTAAAAGGCAAGAGAATGTCATAAATAAAGATCTGGCCATATATGGTCTTTTCCTATGTGTGCACAGCGCTATGGAAACACATCACCTGAAGGGGCGACCTGTTGACCCCTCGCTGTCACTGCGCTAGACGATGGGTGCAGATTTACGCTCGCGCAGGCGTTTTTCTAGGCCTGCCATGTTGTCTGGTTTGACCGTAATAGGTACTGCAGCGGGAGGAAAAGTAATTGAAGTTTCTCTGTGTGTTCGTAGGTCTGCCAAGTGCGGAGGTGGGGGATCATTTTAGTGAGGGATACAGTACGCAGTGTTGGCATGGCAACAGAGAAGCACTGTTCGGGCATCGCTTATTTAGCAGAAAAGCGACATCCCAGAGAGAAGGTGGAGAGATGGTGTGAATAATTGTGAATTGCTGTTTGTCTGCCAGCAGAAGTAATGGTTATAGCAACAGGCTCTCTAGATCTCCCGATGACTGTCACCTCAACTGACTCGGTACAAAGTTCAAAAGCATGAACTTTTAATAGATGGACATCTGGGGTATAATCTGTTTAGAGCACTTGGAAATTGCATCTGTAGTTCCACACCAATTGGTTTGGCATTTTTTGAGGGACATTTGAGCGGTAGAGTATTGTGCGTGAGTCTTTTTAGTGTAGTTTAGTTGTTTGCTAGATGATTAGCAAATTCAGCTCAACTCAGAAGAGCGCGTCCTTAAAAGCATAGTTCACCCAAAAATGAAAAATGACTTACTATTTACTCATGCTCAAGTAGTTCCAAGCTTTTACGTGTTTCCTTATTCTGTTGAACAAAAAACAGTTTGAAGAAAGCTGAAAACTGGTAACCATTGACTTCCATGGTAAGAAAAACAAATACTGTGGAAGCCAATCGTTTTCAAACATTGTTCAATATTCATTCATTCATTCATTTTCTTTTCGCCTTAGTCTCTTTATTAATCTGGGGTCGCCACAGCGGAATGAACCGCCAACTTATCCAGCATATGTTTTATGCAGCAGATGCCCTTCCAGCTGCAACCCATCACTGGGAAATATCCACACACACACACACATACACTACGGACAATTTTTGCTTACCCAATTCACCTATAGCGCATGTTTTTGGATTTGTGGGGAAAAACCGGAGCACCCGGAGGAAACCCACGCCAACACGGGGAGAACATGCAAACTCCACACAGAAATGCCAACTGACCCAGCCGAGGCTTGAACCAGTGACCTTCTTGCTGTGAGGCGATCGTGCTACCCATTGCGCCACCGTGCAGCCCTTGACACAAGAAACACATTTCTCACACAGCAAACGTGATTCTTGTTCACACTGATCACACTGAACTAAAATCATTGTTTTTCGACAAAACCAGGCTAGTAAATGACAATATTAATATGTAAAGAAACTGCAGTCCTGTAGTTCGACACTGTTGTTTTGGTTGTCAAGTATTGGTGCTGAACTGAACACATAGTATACATGCACATGATGTCACCATTTTGCAGTGTAGAAACAATTTCAAAAATATGTGTTTTTAGACCCCTGAATTGCAGCAAATCCATACAAATACATGATCAAAAAATCAACGGTGTAGTGTAAATGCCCCCTAAAACTAAGACATAGCATTTTGATTAAAACATGGATGAATCTTTCACTATCAAATCAATAATTTACTTATATATATTGATTTGTTCATCAGTAGTGATACTTTATACACAAGTAATTGAATAAACAGCTGTTTGTTCAGTTTGTAATTTTAAATTCAGTTCAGTATCATCATCCATGGGACGTTTACCGCTTGTGATCTAATGTATTGCTTTGTAGTTTTGCAAGAACTAAATATAAAACAAACAATCTCTTTTGATTCAGGATTTTTTTTTTGAGGAGGGATCAGAGCGAACCCAAAATAGTCCTGGTCCATCATGGCACAGGAGTAAATATTGCTGTGCGCTTGTGTGGAGTCTCAGACAGGATTCTCAGAATGAGCCAGACAGAGCCCCTTTGTTAATTTGGTTATTTTATGTTTGCACTTGACACGTCGCTGGCTGCCGATGCAGCTGTCCACTACACCAGGTCACTGGGTTCATCTTGTTTCACTGAGGAGCAATTTGCATGTTGTAAAGGTGACACCGTTTTTGAAAACATTTAGATTTTTTTGGCTGATAATTGGCCTAATAACAGAATTTGGGGAGCTTTTCAAAAGTGTGTTTTCGAAATCATCGTATTCGTGTAATGCACGTTTACTTTCACAGATCCACATGAACAGGCATTATGACAACACTGTCATCCGCAGACAAAAAAAATGCAAAGGTAAAATGTTTTTTTTTTTTTTCACACATGCTGTTGTAAGTTAAGTGCAAGTTCATCACAGCATCTCATTTAGTGTGTTTTCAAGCCAGCCACATTTAGTGCACCTTAGTTTAACTGGGATCTTTGAACCAAGATTGAAAGCAGCTTTATTATAATAAAAGATTAGAAGTATTGTTAAAATGCACTATAAATAAATTGTCATATTTGTGACAAAATTAGAATCATTTAGAGTAGGAGTGCACTGATACCGTTTTTTTTTACAAACAATTCCATCCGATAAACAGAATTCTGAGTATTGCTTGATACAGATACAGATCCAATACCAGTGAAGTTTTTTTTATATATATTATACAATTTCTATACTTCTAGATACTTAAACTATACTTATAGAAAAATCTTCTTTTGTATACAATTGAAAAACTGAAATGTAGGCCTATATATATATATATATATAATATAATTAATTTCACAGTATACATGCATGTAATAGCCATAATTAGATAGATATATTGTATATATGTACATATGTATATATGTACATATATACATACATATGTATGTATGTATGTATGTATATATATATATATATAGTATAAATTATAATCTATCTAATTATGGCTATTACATGCATGTATACTGTGAAATTAATATAAGAAAGAATTCTTTTCTAATAAGACAACAACAAATGTTAAATAGCTGATCACAATGTTTTAATAATCTTACACTGTGCAAAAGTATCCTATTACATTGTTCAATAGACCAGTGAGATGACCAGCTCTCTTATATTGCTGTTTAAAACTGAGACTAGTTAATCAAAATTTGCCTTTAAAGAGCATGATGGGAAAATTGGCCCCAGTGTTACTTCACCTGGTCTCCCAGTTGACTCATTTCTGGGCTTTTTATCTGATGGGCAGCAGTGCAACAGCCTGTGGAAATATTATGATTCATGTGACCCCCTCGAAATTCACAATTACCAACCTACTGTTACAGCATATGGGGAAACTCATTGCGACACCAGAGGCTGGTTACATAAACTGCTTAATCTAGTATTAAAGTTATCAATTTATTTTAATTCTAGACTGGTC
>CAIGQW010000596.1:4176178-4202238 GCA_903798125.1 Danio choprae
ATATAAAATATGTTTTTCCCCCTCACATCATTTGTCAATGATGGATGAAAGGAATTGTATAATAATATAGGTTTTGAATTGAGGGTTACTAAGGGCCAAAACAATGTACTAAAAATGGAAAAGATTCACACATAGACCACAAGTTTGTCGAAATAATCTCCATGACCTACATATTCATCAAAACTGCAGTACAGTAGGTGGCGATTGGTGATATCATGTAGTAGGTCAAATATTCATACATGCCTATAGACTGAACATGTAAAGTGCATGTACATGTGCAGCTTTTCACTCAATTGCATTTTATTAGTTTACACAGAAACATTCTAAAAAGTTTAATTTTAAAGTGGAACCTTTACCGTGTAAATTAGGGTTGTCAAAAGTATCGACTTTTTTACCAATCAATACTGATATTTTAATAATGTCTATTTCCTGTTAACATTTGAGTGCTGTTGAACACATTTTTAATGGCTGCTGATCGGCCATTGTGTTCACGTGCTCAACAGATAAGACTGTGATTGGCTCTGAAGGTGTTCTTCACCGCTGTTCACCAAGCACGAACACAGATATCCAACCCAAGCTCATTCTGAAAACGTACCTCTATATACATTTCTGGAGATCGTCAAATACATTCCAGGAGGTACGTTTTTTGCAGTTTTTGTTTTCGCGAATCCACCAGAGGCCGCGGGGTATGCTTTTTGAGATCTCAAATTTCTCTCGCGAGTGCCACTCGTGCCTGCTGTTCTCTCGTAAATCCACCAGAGGCCCCTGTCGACTGACTGCTTGACTGACTGAATGACTGACCGATCGACTGACCGATTGACTGACCCACCCTCCCTTCCCTTCCCTAAACCCAACCAAAAGTATTTTAAAAAGCACAGATTGACCCGCCCACCTACTTCCCTAAACCCAACCGACAAATGTAAAAAGCAATTCAGAAAAAGAAAAACCCTTGTCCGATTTTTACCACATTTTACCACATTCTCACCATGTTATTTACTTGTTTATTATATTTTGGCTTCTGTTTTTGTCTTACCTGCTTTCTGGAACCGTTCTTCACCGGAATCGAACCCCGTCATTGTGGTCATCTCCTTTCTGCGTCTCAAGTCAATCGACGTACATGGCGAGCTAAGTGGACAAACTGGTAACAGCGGGAAAGCCGCCCATACAGAGGTAAGCGGTCAGCTGGTATAAGTGAGAACGGTGTCATACTGCCCCGCAGCGTTCATTTAAAAATGAAGTGCAGCCATACGTACTTCTGGCAACATAATTCACAATCTCCAGAAATGTATATAGGGCTATGTTTTCTGAATGAGCATGTGTTGAAGATATCTGTGGCTGCGTTCCATTTCAATTTTTTATGCCCTTCACTCACTAACTTCCCTTCTTCTAGTTCCCTCGGATGTACATCATTGACTACGAGACACAAGTGTCCACTACTGTCAGAACATCTGAATGGGTTTAAACAGAATGCCCTAAACCCTTAAGCACTTGGGAACTATACTGTTGTGATGTCACAATCACATTGCATTCTGGGACATATAGGTGCTGGAGTGAAAATATAAAGGCGAATCGGTCCCTCGGACAAAATCGAGGGATCGAGGGTATGTCCATGTAAGCATGTAAGCCCACATTCACTTGATGAAGTGGAACCCACTTTAATATGGCAGTGGTGATTCTCTAGAGGGAACAAGGGAAGGGAAGTTTGCGAGTGCATTTCTAAAAGTGGACTGGAACGCAGCCTGGGTTTGCAATTAAAGAGGGGTGAAGCAATTACCTTCAAAGCCAATCACAGACTTTTCTGTTTAGCATGTGAACACAATGGCCAATCAGCAGTGTTTAAAGAGATAATTTGCCCAAAATGAAAATTCTGTCAATTCAGTGTTTACTCACACTTTACTTGTTTCAAACCTTAATTAGTTTCATTCTTCTGTTAGACACAAAATAAAAGAAACCTGTAACCATTGACATAGTTTCCTAAAACATGGTTTCCCTACTATGGAATTCAGTGGTTACAGGTTTTCAACTTTCTTCAAAATATCTTTTTTAGTGTTCCATAGAAGGAAGGTTTAGAACTACCTGAGGGTAAAAATTTGGGATGAACTATCCCTTTAAGAACCTGTACAACGACACTCAAATGTTAGTGGGAAATGTAAGTTGTAAAAATGTCAGTATCTATTGATAGCAAAGTCAATGCTTTTGACAACTCAAGTGTAAATGTCTCCATAACTGTTCCATTGCTGGTGCTGTGGTCAATAGTCTATGTTTCTCACAGTGACTCAAACTGTGGTTCTGGCTCATTTGCAGCTTTGGACTGAGCTCAGAATGAGCATGTCGTTAATAAAAGCATAATCGGCTGCAGCTCAAGCATATCGCAGCACCACTGGACCACAGTCAGCAGGTGCACTGGTATATTAGGGAAGTGAAATGACTTCCCCCTCATTGCAAAAGAACAGAAGAGCACAGTCAGGAGATCTCTGGAGAACAGATATATCACCATTCTGAAAGATGAAGGAAAATAAACTGCACTAAAATCAGCATTTTAGGTAGCTGTGAGAGTCATAAATTAATTCATTAAATCCACAGCACAAGTGTTGAACCTGTTCAGGGTCCTCAACATTAAAAACAGCATTCACAATCCATTTTATTTTTATAATGTGACATTTTTCAACACATCTGCAGCATGAAATTGCAATTTATGTGTGTTGCTTAATATGTGAACCCAGGCTAAGAGGTAAGTCCAAATATTCTGTCACATTAAAGATTCCAAAAAAGTAAAAGTTTCAGTATCAACCTGGTTCCCTAGACAAAAAGCCAACAAATGTTTATAATGCTAAAACGTTTTGTACATCATGATTACCATTAGTAAAAGTGTGAAGTTTGCAAGGGCACAAATAAAAACAGAGCAAACCTTTACAAGGACACTAGTTAGTAGATGAGTTTTGATCGTGTCCCATTTACAGCTATAGCATGATATGATAGGATAATAATGCATTTTGTCAATCTGATCCATCATTCGGGTCTAAAATGTTTTGAGCGTCTCCACTTTTGTCCATATTTAAAAGCAGTTGATTTTGCAGGGACATTTGCTTTTTATTCGTGACATAAAATGACTTTGTGTTGGCTTTTCTCAAAACCTAGGGCATTATTTGCTACAGTTCTTGTGTTTTACTGTGAAAATACACACAATCATCTTGTGAAATATTTTTTTATTTATCTCAAGAACAATTGGACAAAATCCTGGAGAGACTGGTACACAATTTTAATGATTTCAAACAGCCAAAACAGACCTAAAGTATAATGTGTCAACATGAAAACAAATAATTTTGTCAGTGAAAATGTTGGACATGATTATTTGGACTTTCGGCAATGAATTGATGGCTAATTCTCGATTTTCTTGCATCTCACAAAAATGCCCCAACTGTTTCAGACTTCAGCTTGTGTAATCAGGTCTGTACACAACAAGGGGACATTCACTTCTTCAGAGTACGGTTGATCATCTCGAGCTTTCAAGGATTCTGACACACTTTTTATACCAACGAATGTCAGAAATTGCTTCATTTACACAATGATAGCATAAAAATGTCTTGAGAGGATGCATTATGCAAGCCTTTTTTGCATCTTGGAGCAACTGCACCTCGGGCTTTGAGATGCTCCTGTCTGAAGTGTGTATGTGTGTGCGGGCTGTTATTGTTTCTCTTGAAGAGGGCAGAATCTGCTAGCCATCTGCTGTTATCTCTGGAATGCCGGACTTCGCTCATGGACATATATGTACCAGCGCTTTGACATTTCTGCTATATTTAGCCGTTAGTCGCCGTTGGAGGTTGTCGCGATGATGTCATAGCACCTCTCGAAATACATCCCAGTGTTTATCTTGGGCTGCTCTTTGGGCTCGCTTCTGATGTCGTGTTTGTTTGTGCTTATTAGCGGTTTTCTCATTTTTTCCAACATTAAGGGGTTCCTCATAAGTACAGTTTGTTATTTTCTTCCAGCTGTAGTGTGGACATTGAGAAATACTTGTCTTTTGCAACTGTGAGAATGGGGATTTATGGAGCACTTGAACAGTTTTGCAGTTTGATCATTTTGTATCTAGTCTTGTGTATCTAAGGTCAGGCTAAATCAAAGCTAACTGTGTCTAAGGACAGGTTATAACATGAAATATAACTTTATGCAAATTATCCCAAATTGGAATGGAAATAAGCGTTATTTTAAATACATCTGGGTTATGCTACTCTAGGAGCTATGGCTAATATTTAAATTTGAAGTGATGTCATGATAGCAGTGTTGGCTTATAGGTTATGATAAATAATGAAATGTCTACATCTTAAATTTGCAAGTTATGCAAGATTCAGCTTGATGTTTAAGCTCGGTTTAATTTAATGTAAGTTGACATTAATTGTACGTTACATTTGACTCAACTTTAAAATTCAAGGCAGCTACATTTTTTGACAGTGCATGTTAATTTTAAACAACAAAAAAATAAATTATTATATATATGTTTCCCAGTGATGGGTTGCAGATGGAAGGGCATCCGCTGCGTAAAACATATGCTGGATAAGTTGGCGTTTCATTCCGCTGTGGCGGCCCCAGATTAATAAAGGGACTTAGCCTAAAAGAAAATGAATGAATAAATTATTATATTATATTATACACCAATACACACAGATCTCCCATTAACAAATAAAAATTAACACCTTAAATAGTATCCACAAAATACAATTTATTTATTCACAATTGACATGCTAAAAGGCATGGGCTTGTAACATGCTATACATGTTAACAACATGCTACTATATGCTATAAAAGACTTTACATGTTAAAACATGTTAGGAACATGCTAAAAGGCACGAGATAACATGTATAGCATGTTGCTAACATGTTTTAACAAGTAAAGTCTTTTATAGAATTATGTTGCATGTTGCTAACATGTATAGCATGTTACTAGCATTAATTAGCATGTTGTAAGCATGCCACAATGTTCATATAAAAGGAAAAGGGTGGCTCAGTGGCTAGCCTCACAGCAAGAAGGTCGCTGGTTCGAATCCTGGCTGGGCCAGTTGGCATTTCTGTGTGGAGTTTGCATGTTCTCCAGTGTCGGCGTGGGTTTCCTCCGGGTGCTCCGCTTTCCCCCACAGTCCAAAGACATGCGATATAGGTGAATTGAATAAGCTAAATTGTCCGTAGTGTATGAGTGCATGTGTGAATGTGAGAGTGTATGGGTGTTTCCCAGTACTGAGTTGCGGCTGGAAGGGCATCCACTGCATAAAACATGTGCCGGAATAGTTGTCGGTTCATTCCGCTGTGGTGACCCCTGATAAATAAGGGACTAAGCCTAAGGAATATGAATGAATGAATGAATGAATGAATATAAAAAGTCGATCTTAAATAATATGAAATTACCAATAATAAAAAAACAACAACATTGTGTTTTTAGTAATAATTTGTAAAAGCTCTTCAAGATATTATCTGTATGTATGTTTATATAATTATATGTATGTGTATATGTATTAATATACATACATACATATATAATGTATATATACCTTGATTGAAATGTTATTGCATAATGTATATGTGTGTGTTTGCATATTTTGGCATGTGCATCTGTAGGTGTGCATTTGTTAGCATATCTGATTTACGATGTGCTGACAGTGGAAGTGCCTGAGGCAGTTCGAAAAGCAGCACAATGACTGGTTCTGCAAGTGCCATGTCACACACTCACACACATACAATACGGCAGCCAGGAGCAGATCACAGCTTGTCACAGGCCGCTGATAGATTCCACTGCAGATTGAGAGGCGTCAGTCTGCCATAGGTACACAAGCCATGAACTCTCTGCCCACTGTAGATGCCCTGGATGACCTGACACCGTGCCCCAGTCAGGCAAGTTTCCAGCAAGAAGTCATATATCTGTCCATGATAAAAGTAGTCTCGCATAGCCAAACCTTCCAGCTGACGGGAGAAGCCCTGGACTCTATCGCAGCTTTCATTGGTCAGGAGCCATCTGACCAGCATGTAGAGCAGCCAATCACGGTCTGCTTTGATCAGTGTAATGGTTAGGTGCATAAAGATGTAAAACCGAAGTCTCTACAATAACAGACCAGCCAGAACGCTGTGCATTTAGTTGATCAGCGCTCATTATGACAGTTGTAAACACAATGGCTTCTTTCATATAGCGGTTTAGTGTCGCAATGGTTTTGTTTCCAGGCAAAACTGTAGAGTTCAACCTGATGACAATGTTAAGCTCCCAAAGTGTTTCCTGTCTTTCCCAATGATTAGTTGTTTGGGCCCAAAAGTCATGGGTCATGAGCATCACCTGTGCAGCATACCGGTGTCAATTCAATAAATGGAAAAGTGACAACAGTGAAGAACGAGAGAGGACCAGGTCTGCATTGATGACTTTATGTTGCAGTTTTGTTTATGTTTGTGGGGTGTCCACAGTGTGCAGATGCCAGGAACCAAAAGTGATGGTCTCTCAGCCAGTTGAGGACCAAGCAGCAGTGTGTTTGGGAAACCAGCAGGCAGAAATTGGCCTGAAAGAAATGTGAATGAAAGAAAGGACTACACAGACAAGAACAAAATCAGTCATGTGATGAATCAATGCTCATCGCTAGCAGCTTATCCACAAGCAGAGAAACATACTAATATATAGTAGGCCCTCAGTATCATTCACACAATTACTAAACACCATCATGGTAGCACCCATAACACTACGGTAATGGGTAGCACTGTCGCCTTACAGCAAGAAGGTTGTTGGTTTGAGTCCCTGCTGGGCCAGGTGGCATTTCTGTGTGGAGTTTGCATGTTCTTCCCGTGTTCACGTGGGTTTCCTACGGGTGCTCCGGTTTCCCCCACAGTCCAAAGACATGTGATACAGGTGAAGTGAATAAGCTAAATTGGCCGTAGTGTATGAGTGCATGTGTGAATGGGTGTATGAGTGTTTCCCAGTGTTGGGTTGCGGCTGGAAGGGCATCCGCTGCATAAAACATGTGCCGGAATAGTTCTGCTGCAGTGACCTCTGATAAAATCAGAAACTAAGCCGAAGGAAAATGAATGAATGAATCTAAACCTAACCGTAACCGTAACCCTTACCACAAGGAGCTGTTTTTCCTCTCCTATGCTCTACTTTTCTATTGTTTTTCAATCTGAACATGCACTGGACTGACGTGTTTGATTGTTACACTTTGAAGTGTCTTTATTAGACGTGTCTCAAGTTGAAAGATCTTCAACTTTCACATGGAGCGCAGCTTATTCAATTAATTTTTTTTCAATTCAAGTTTATTTATATAGCGCTTTTTACAATGTCGATTATGTCAAAGCAGCTTAACATGTTCTAGTAAAGTCCAGATTTCAGAGTTCAGTTCAGTTCAGTGTGGTTTAAGATTCATTGCTGAAAGTTCAATCACTAAAGAGCAAATCCACCGAAGCGCAGCTCCACAAGTCCCTATCTGAGCAAGCCAGTGGCAACAGTGGCGAGGAAAAAAACTTCACAAATTGATGAAGTGAAGGGAAACAAAACCTTGAGAGAATCCAGGCTCTGTTGGGCACGATCATTATTCTTCTAGCCAAACTTCCTGTGTGGAGCTGCAGTCTAGGTGCCGGAGGCTGGAGAAGCTGGACATCCATCGTGGAAAAGCTGCAGGTGTGGTAGGGCACCGGCGGGAGGTCAGGCTGGCCCACAGGATCAAAGTTTGGACTTGTTTGTCACTGTGGCCTTTCAGGAATGAGTCTCATGTACTCCATTCCTCCATGACCACCACAGCATCAGCTCGGGATACGGCCTGGTCCAGGATACCTTTGGATCATCTCTTCACAGGTCTAGGACCGCATCAATGGCACTGCATAGTCTGTAGGGGCCTCGGTATGAGTATCCCCAGGTGGAAATAGAAAATAAAGAAAATAATTAGCGTAGCTGCTGTTCAAAGTGTATTCAAACCGGAAGCAAAAAAACAGATTGTTATAGATGAAAATAGCAGTTATATAAACAAACATGTAAAGCATATGAGAGTTTCTAACACAATGTCTGGTGCATTAAGACAGGAGGAGTGTGTTCTACAGGTGGTTGTCAAGCCAGCTCACCTGTGTGGAGCACACTCATGCATCATACCGTTATGCGATGCATTGAGTGTATGCTTTACTAAAAAGATAGGTCTTTAATTTAGTTTTAAACTGAGAGGGTGTGTCTGAGCCTCTGATATTATCAGGAAGGCTATTCCATAGTTTAGGAGCCATAAATGAGAAGGCTCGACCTCCTTTACTCGACTTTGCTATTCTAGGTACCACCAAAAGTCCTGCGTTTTGAGATCTTAAAGAGCGGGTTGGATTGTAGCAAGACAGAAGGGTGGTTAGATAAACAGGAGCTAGATTATTTAAAGCTTTATAGGTAAGAAGCAACATTTTGTAATCAATACGGAACTTAACAGGCAGCCAGTGTAAGGAGGATAAAATTGGGGTGATATGATCATATTCTCTAGACCTTGTCACTGTCAGGTCCAAAAGCAGTGGACCAATCAGAAGAGCTCGAATGCAGGGATACTGTTGCGATCTTTGTTTATAGTAAAAAGTTGGCATGACAACTGTTTTATTTACCATTATTTACTGTGGAGGAGAAGGTGCTCATTGTGGTTTTGTCCAGATATCCTGAGTTATATGATGTATCTTGAAGCGCTTATCATAACACATTTCTAATGGGTCCGATATTGCATCATGTTCATAATATCACATAACATGGACCTTGGGCTTTTCATTAAACCCATTACTGAGCACAGCGTCTTGTGTTTTTAGAAGCAAAGACATGTTCAGTGTGATTGAACCCTAACACTAACATAAAACTAAAAAGAACCATTATAATGTCACCCAAAATAATAAAATAAAATAAATTAAATTAAAATAAAAATCCTACAAATAATGTTATGGTTATTCACCATATACATTAAGAACACTTACTGTTAACCAGGTTACATAATTTTACTGTAGCATTTTTACAGTTTCCTACCATTAAAATCACAACCATTTTGTACAGTGCAGCATCTCAGTAAGAAAATATCCGACCTATACTCTTGTGCTATTGACCTTATTCTTGATTGCGGAAGTGCGATTGTTTTAGAACTTCAGATTTAGTCGCCTATGAGAGAAATGACTAGGATTAATAAATGGCAAAAAACGGTCAAACTACTTCCTATGTAAGCAAGTGTGTTCATGACTATACAGACAAAGCAGAAAAATGTAATAAGAAAATATCAGTTTATAACATCAAGCAGCATAAAGAGCTGTTTTTAACATCTAAAAATGAATGGAAGTGAATGAGACCAGAAGTGTCGAGCCAAAAATATTCAAATGGCTGCACCCGATCGTACGCGAATAATAAGGTCAATACAATGTAGATGAATGGTTTTAAGTTTAGGGTTAGGGGTCGTGGTAGGTTAGGCTGTTATTACAGCTTTGCATCATACTGCTTCATATCAAAATGTACACTGGTAGCATAATAGAATGGGTAGCATATTTCATTATTGAGATTTGCTCATTTACTGTTTAAATTGGAGGCAGCACAATCTGACAAGGTGACAAATTGACAGAACACCAGACCAAGAAATATTTTCTTAAACTTTCTAGCCTATAATATTTCTAGCTGCTCACAAACACCCTTCTGAATGTTAAATAAAGTGAAAAAACAAGGATTGTGTACATTATGGGTCAGATATTCAGAGGAACGGTCTTTGGGCATGATGTTTGAGGCTGAAAGTAGTTTGAAATCAAAAATGCCAAACAAGACACAGACTTTTGTAGCTTGTAAGTATAAATATTTAACTGAATATAAATTTGGTGTAATTCAATTTGTAGATCATCATGTTTTATTTAGCTTCTTCATCTTTTTCAGTTTGAATATCTGTGCAACTTCCATCACAGCCAACCTTGACCTACTTTAGCCAAGCGACTCTATATTTAAACTCTGTCCTAAAACTTCCTTGCACACACTTACTGTGACATATGCCTTTAGGTTTGATCTCCGCTGCTAAAATTGTTGGGTCAAAGTCAGTTTAGTCCAGAATTAGTTCTGTTTTAACTATAGACTAATTGTTTGGTGGGCGTTCATGACCAAGAAACAAATAGTTCAAGGAATAGTAAATATTAAATTTACTTACAGTTTACTCACGCAAAAGTGGTTCTAAACCTTTATGAGTTTAACTCAAAACAAGATATTTTAAAGAATGTTGGAAACCAGTAACTATTTATATCATACTATTAAAATCAAATACTACACAAATCAATGGCTACCTTTTTTCCAACAGTTTATCTTGTATAAATATTTATTTATACAAGATAAGCATGCGTGGGTTTAAGTATGAGCAATAATTATAGTGATGGTGAACTTGACCGAAATTGATCAATGACCCCTATTGAGTTTATAGGTAAGCTTGGTCCTGGTGTGTTATGAGTGAGAGAAAAGTCAGCTCTACAGTGAGAAGTACAGGAACTCTGGCATAATATAAGGGAAGAACAGTTTCTTCTATTTATATCTGTAGTAGGAGAGCTGTCACCAAGTCATGCAGCACAGTCATGCACACGTTTCCTGTTTAAAACTGCTACTGTAATCTAATCATGCGGTTGTGAGTCAAATAACTAACCTATTAACCTAACCACATCGAAAATGAGACACACATAGTCTGACCGTCGGATGAATAGTCAACGCTAAATTAATTAAATAATGTAATTAAATCATTGAACCATCCTCAAATTGTTGTTTAGTCACGCTTGTAATGGACCAGAAAATAAATATATATATATATATATAAAAAAATCTGGTTTACCTACCATTCACAATGTCACATTTAAGACCTTTATAAAACCTATAAATAGCAATAATGTGTTTATCTTATGTAGTGGAGCAAAAATGATATGAAATGCCTAATTGAAATGTGGTCAGCATGACATATTTCAGAACAACTCTCCGAAACAAACATTGTAACAGTTCTAATACCTTTTATAGAACAAAACACTCTAATCAGCTGCTTATTGAGAAAGTCTTTAAATGAAAAATTACTCATTATTTACTCATCCTTAGGTGTTTCCAAACCTTCATGGGTGTCTTTTTTTGTTGAACACTAAAGAAGATGTTTTGAAGAATGTTGGAAATTTGTAACATTTAAAAAAAAAAGTTATCAATGGTTACCGGTTTTCAAGACTCTTCAAAATACCTTCTTTTGTGTTTAACAGAAACACAAACAAGCTTAGAACAAGTAGAGGGTGAGAAAATGATGACAGAAATTTTATTTTTGGGTAAACTATCCCTTTAAGGATTTTCAGATATTTTACAGAAAAAAATAAAACTGAAGAAATAAGATTTCTTAGCCGAGAACGCCGTGAGGTTATAAACAGGTAATTGTAAGCTGTTTGACAAAAGTGATTTGTTACAGAGGATGACATCTGGTTGTGAGAAGGAGAATGCATTTCCTGTGCACTGACCTCTTGACTCTTTACATCTCATGGAGACCATAAATACCCAATATACTCTCAGCAAAGTTGTTTTTCATTCTTATCATTCTTACTGAAGTACCTGAACAGCCCATACTCCTGTGAGCTGCATTTAGAGCACTGTGTGTTATACGTGCTTCTCTCAAAAACAAAATAAATAATAATAAATAAATACAACAATGAAAAAACATCAGTCAGATAAGCATCTGATAATTACGTTGCATGAGCTCTGCAGTATTGGTTTCAATTAGAAAACACTCCAATGTTTAAAATACCATTGTTTCTTCATTCCCATATAAATCATGTGGCTGTAGAATTCTGGTGAAAAACAAGTCAATCGGAACAAAACACCAACTGTTACGTTGCACACAGGATTATTAATATGCATGCCCCAAGTTGCGTTTGATTGACCACAAAGTTTCCTAGTGACGTTACTACAATGATATTTTCTCCCCTTATTTTTGAGTTAATCTAAGCTTGTATTCAACATAATATGTATGTGGGACTCTTATTTTGAAAACAGAAGAGACAGGAAGAGTAAATGATCTATGAAGCAGGCAGTCAGGCCTCATCTCATCTGTTTACAGCTCATCAGAATGCAAAATGCAGGGATATATGGATTATAAATTTATTCAGCACCACCTTGAAGTGGCATAGGGTCTCTTTAAATGTATTTATGTTACTTTAACATGTATATTGTGAAATTTGTTGCATGTATTTTTCATGAGGCAACTGACACATAAGTAAAGTGCTAACTATAAGTGATAAATGCAAGTGTATGCATCGTGTCATATCTCTTAGCTCCTAATATAAATTTTCTCAAGTGAAAGAATGGCAATAAACTTTTGAAAACTCATGTTTATGTAGATGTTTATGCAATTCCTGCCTGTGTTTTCATATATGCTTATCCCAGAAAATACAACTGAAAACACATCTCTGTCAGTCCATATTGTTGAGTAAAATTATAATTGAGTCTATATTTTATAAGTTAATGTTGTCTGTAGTTGCCTACAGATAGCTCACTTGCTCCTAACGTAAGTCTCTTCAAATGAAATCACTTTTATTGTCACATCATCAGCAGCACGTGTACTATGATGAGTGCAAAGCTTAGGTGCTGGCTCCAGACAGTGCAAAATACAACGACATACTCCAAAATCAAAACAATATACTATTAGCAATGTTGACAATAAATATGTGAAAGACAATAAATACGTAAAGAAAAACACACATTATACACGTGTAGACACAGATAGACAAGTACACAGTAAAAAAGGTGTACACATAGTTTGACTGTTGGTGGAAAATTATTGTAGGCAATATTGTTTTATGTAAGGATTTGGTTAAAGTGCAGAAGAGTTGTGTGTGTCAAGTGTTCATCAGCCTGAAGACGCTTTCCTTCAGTCAGCTGATGCGTGACCGGATGCTGCGGAACTGTCTGCCTGAGGGTAGTAGAGAGAAAAGTCCATGGCTTGGGTGGCTTGAGTCGCTGATGAGTCTCTTGGCTTTCCTCATGTACCGCCTGGTGTAGATGTCCTGGAGAGAGGGAATCTCACCTCCTACAACGTGGCCATCAGTTCGCACAACCCTATATAGACCTTTGCGATTGCTGCTGGTGCTGTTTCCATACCAGGTGGTGATGCAGCCAGTCAGAATGCTCTCCACAGTGCAGGTGTAGAATGAACGGAGGATGCGGGGGCTCATTCCAAACCTCCTGAGGCACCTGAGGAAGAAGAGGCATTGTTGTGCCTTCCTCAGCACTGCATCTGTGTGAGCAGTTCATGTCAGATCCTCAGCAAAGAAACTTGAAAGTGCTGACCCTCTCAACTGGTGTGTTTGTTCAAATATGATATACAGTAAGTATGCTGTAAGTATGATTATTTTGCACAGGTGTATTTCAGAGTATCTCACTCTTTGTGTCTGTGTGTGTGTGTGTGAGAGAGAGAGAGAGAAATTTTCTTGCTAAAGATGACAAAGCCCTAAAAACTGCCTATTACCGTCATCGAAAAATTATAGTTCTATGGTCTTTATCATCCAAAGGAAACTCTGTGAAGCTGTTTTTAAATTTTAGCTTGATTTTGTCAACGTAAGCACAGCAGTTTGATCTGAAGAGAAAAGAACATTGTCATTATAGCATTGTGCATTTAACTGATTAGCAACACGTGAGCTTTATCTTGCACTTAACTACACACTGACCATTGAGAGAAGACCGACTGAAGCTGGAAAGAGCTTTTTACCAAAACATACATCAAAATGGCCGCCCCTCTTCCCTTGAGATAATAAGCAGCAGTAATCAGAGGAGCTCAAGAGCTCTTCAGCGAAAGAGACTGAAACACTGCCCTGGTGCCACTTATCATCCCAAGCCGATAACACAGAAATACACTAATGTGCAAAACGCCCATTGTTGATATCTGAGGCAGCATTAAGCAGAAGTTCATTAGATTTTGCAAATTGTGCTCTCGAAGTGGTTGCGTAAGCCACAGTAGCCATGGCAATGAGTGAGCATAAGTACTTCCTCATCAGAAATGTGCTGAACTACATGTCAACGCAGTAAGCACCATCACTCAGTGACAAAAACAACCTTGCGGAAGAGAAGCTGTATGGCAAAAATCTCCATTTTATACCCTATTTGCAAGCCTATTACTGCTGCCTTAAGATATAGACTATAATTAGCTCATATCTCAATGAAACAAGGTTATTCTATCCATGTCTGCATTTTAGGCTGTCACTTCTATTTTTTGCCACCTTGAGAAAAAAGTGTGCCTGCAGAGTTAACCCTGAAGCATACTTTATTCAAGTACATGAATGAAAACACTTCTAGCTACACATGCCTAATTTTTTATTATACACCACACATTCAGAAATGTGTCAAAATGCATAATGTAATTCAGGTTAGCATAGCATTAGCATACTCTCTAAGAATTGTACTGTGTAGTTTAGTGGATAATTTACCCAAAAGTGAAACTTTTGTTTGACTTTCTATATAATCCCATTATCTTAGTCATATACTAGGAACATGTGGGTGGCTAAAAGAATTTTGGGGTTATTGTTTTAAACTGGGGGCAGCACGGTGGCGAAGTGGGTAGCACAAGTGGGTCGCTGGTTCAAACCCCGGCTGGGTCAGTTGGCATTTCTGTGTGGAGTTTGCATGTTCTCCCTGTGTTCGCGTGGGTTTCCTCCGGGTGCTCCGGTTTCCCCCACAAGTCCAAAAACATGTGGTATAGGTGAATTGGGTAGGCTAAATCGTCCATAGTGTATGAGTGTTTATGGATGTTTCCCAGTAATGGGTTGCAGCTGGAAGGGCATCCGCTGCGTAAAAACATATGCTGGATAAGTTGGCGGTTCATTCCGCTGTGGCGACCCCAGATTAATAAAGGGACTAAGCCGAAAAGAAAATGAATGAATGAATGTTTTAAACTGAATTCTGGGGCTCTATTTTAATGATCTAGATGCAAAGTCTAAAGCGCATGGCACAAAAGACTTTAAAGACGTGTCCGAATCTACTTTTGCTATTTTAAGAATGGAAAAATATGGAGTGTGCCTCGGCGCATGGTCTAAAAGGGTTGTGCTTATTCTCTTAATGAGTTATGGGTGTGTTTTGAACATAGCGTGCATTAAACCAATCAGAGTCTTATCTCCCATTCCCTTTAAGAGTCAGTTGCGTTACGCCATGGCACATTTGCTATTCACATGGCGGACTTTGTAAGTGGAAAAACTGAATGCTTCACTAGTTAAACAGACCATCTGCGCGAGGATGAAGAATGAGCATCCTCCATTCAGCCTCTTTACTTTCTCTTTACTTTACTTTTACTTTATTTTACTTTTTACTTTTCTTGGATAAGGAAACGGTGTTGTACACACTCCGCTGAAGACATCCATTAACCTACATGTTTAATTTAGTTTGTTAAGCGTAAAGACTTGTTTCAAAACTATTTCTAAATTCAGTTCTAATTTCCAGCAAACGAATAAATGAACAATAATAACAAATATGGTCAAAGATTAGAGTTATATCCAAACACACGTCCTATTCTTATGACCCATATGGTGATGCATACGTCTCCCAAACCCAACAGGTGGACAAATCTAAACTTGTTTTTATTAAAACAAAGATAAATATGCATATAATTAATAATACTGCTAATAATAATAACATTATACAAATGCAAATAGTCATGAATAAACTAAATAAAGCTGCCCGAGGTGAAGAAGGCATGGAGGCAGTGTTTTTTATATTTATGTATACTGTATTTGTGTATTGCTGTACATACTGTTTGTATTAAGCAATGTGTAAGTGTTTGGACCCACATAGGCGCATTACTAACACGCTCTGGACTTTATACCAGCTTTTAGTTGGTCAATGGTCCAGTCTATTTCAGTTCCTCAAAATCGCAAAGCACCATCAATGTGTCTTAACACACCTCCTTTTTAGACCAGAACACCCATCAGTCCACAAAGTGGCACAAATGGATTTGTTATTTAAACAACATGGCCCAAAACGTGAAAATTATTGTTGCGCTGGTCTGAAAATAGCAACAAATTGTGCCATACACGTCTTGCGCCTTATTGCGCCGGGTGTATGATAGGGCCCCTGATGTTTAGCTAAATAGTTGCTAACTGCATTCTATTGTAATAGCACAGAACATTTTAAGTCTTTAGCTTGAACTGAGATTTATTTATTATTTCTAATGATAAAGCGATTCACACATCAAAAACAATAGCTAAAACGTTTTAAAAGGGTCTATCTATGCATGTAATATAAGCCTACAGAACGAGTCTGTGAGCAAATGTCCTTCTGCTTCAAATGGCCTTTACTGCTCCTGCTTAGGATTGACAAAATTGAAAAATGTCTGTGATCCAAACTGTTACAAATTGTCAGTAAATATGTTCAGCCTTAAATGTTTGAATATTTAAATGTACTAGGCTGAATAAATGTGCATTAATGAATCATCCAGACAGTAAAAATGTACATAGTCTTTGAAAACATTCAACAATTTGAATAGTTTTTTTTTCATATTGGGCCTTCATTAGACATTCACTCTTTTCTTCAACCTTACATGACTAGTCTCAAAATAGTGGCAGTGCATGCTGTGTGTTGTTCAGATAATGATCAGTCCACAATATAATTTTGAACACTAGAACCAGTTTTTTCAGCTGATGAACAATAAAATAACATTAAGTGCTAGGGCTTGATTATTTAATTGGCAGGGAGCAAAACTGTACCATGTGGGTAGAATAAACATAGCATATGTTAGCATAGGCGCTAATGTAGTTCCAATTACCAATTCAGAGGGTGCTTCAGCGGCATGACTGCGTCGCCTTCTCATTGAAAGCCCATATGGAAAGTTGCCAGTCAATTACAGACTATTTGGGTGGCGATGAATGTTTATTTAGTCTGTAGAGACTGTCATTAATTGTACTATAGCTTTAAATGCTGCTAAGTGAAGAAAGGGCCCCTATTTCTGGCCTGGGTTAAGACTCAGCTGTTGTCTGAGTGGGGATCAACGTTTGATCGCTCAATCACTCATGCTCTAGCTGTCCCTTTGCCTCTGAGGTCATTTTGGCAAAGGCCTAGCCAATGGGATAGTAGTTAGCATTGATGGCTCCATACAGATTAGCTCAATAGCGTACAGTGGCAAATCTGGCTATTGAGATCTTCAGTTGTACTTCAAACCGGAGCAAGATACAGTGTTTCTTTATACAATTTATCATGTTGAAAATTATCAACTGTGGCTGGAAGGACATCCGCTGCGTAAAACATATGCTGGAATAGTTAGCGGTTCATTCCACTGTGATGACCCCTGATAAAATAAGGGACTTAGCCGAAGGAAAATGAATGATTGAATAATCTTGCTATAGAAATCTGAGTAGGTTTAGGAGTTTTTGGAACAGCTGTGTGTGGGTGATGGGTAGTAAAAATGGCCTTAAAGCTGTCTGAATTTGTCATGTTTTCTACCAGTCATGATCTAGGATGTAGTAACATCTATTATATAATTAGCTGCTTTTCCACTTTCAGACCGAATGCTTCTGTCTGCTTAACCATTCCATTACAGTTTCATTTCCGCTGATAACGGACGTCTCTGGAACGTAATACAAATGTGTCAGTCATTGCTTTGGTAATGCAAGTGTAATGTAAACAGCTATAAAGACGATGACCAGACATTTCTGTTTGTGGGACTCCTTTTTTTATTTGCTTCAACAAAGTACAGCAACAAAAAAACCCGCTTCCGTTTAGCCAGCTATGAAGAAACTGGCACCCAGGCAACAGAGTGGTGATGCCACGCACACACACTCTCTACCAGCATGGCTGCCTAAGCGTGCCTAATGCAGAAAATGCTTTGTAACCGCAATATGCCATACCTGGCTCATGTAGAAATTGTTCTTAGATCCATTTAGCACTATAGTGGAAAAGTAGCTTTTTAAACTATATAAAGGCTTATGCATACCAAGGCAGAAATTTGGTACGAATATAAAACCAAAGTCCGCATCTGTTCAGACCTACACTGTAGTAACTGCTGAATTTCTGCATTTCCATGAGCAACACTTACTGTTCATTTAACTTGTTTTTTGAAATGTACCTATTGGTTTGACCAGACAAATGCCATTTAAAACGAAAGATTATTTTTACTTTTTGCTATGACCAGATTCATTGAATTTTAATAATGGTTTAAAGTTTCATGGCAAACATCATGTTGTATTAGCACAATACTTTTTTTGCTAATCCTATAGATACGTTGATGGTCACTTTTACTGTTGCTTGTACATTTTCCAAAAATTGAGTCAGTCAATGTGATTGTCAATTTGCATAAGCACAAATGTTTTTCCCTGATTTTGCTATGAGTTCAAGCCCATAATGCTAATATACCATACTAACATAAACATTTGAAAGTGACTTGAGTGTGACACTTCTGATTATAGACATTCTACTAATATGTCCGCATCGAAAATGCTTCTAAAGTTTCTTGTGGGCACATTGAGATATGAATTATATATAAAAGTGAGTTTCAAATATGAGAATACAACCCAGACCGAACTAAAATTGCATGAGGAACTTGAGTCAAAAATGCAGACAAACAAACAGACAGCTGAACTCACAGCTGTGATGTCGTAACATGTGACATTGTCAGATTGGGATGCTAATAGTGAGAAGCAGAACTTTCTGTAACTGACTAAAGCCGATGCACATATAAATACAATGATCATCTGATTTATGCGTATGTACGTGCAACTGTGGATGATTTACAGGCAGTATATGAAATAATTCATTTGAATGGGAGGAACTGTATGCAACTACACATTCAGTGTTACATCAGAAGTGAACTTTGCACGTTATATGGATTGTTCCTCTATTAGGAGAGCTATACAGTGTGCTGGCTTAATTGGAAATAAAATAATCAAGACAACTTTATGATCAAATGTAGTGCCTTCAAAAACGACATCAGTGGAGGGTTCAGGTGAAGCTTTGACATCTTTGTGTCATTTTGCCATATTGCTCTGACATCCCTGAGAAGATCAAAGGCAACTTATTTCCCTTATAGTGATAGTAAAACACTCAGATCGTCTGGAAGTGAGATTGTGGCACAGGAAAACGGCATAAGGACCCTATTATATACCCTGCACAATGCGGTGACAGGCGCGATGCATGTGTTTTTTGCTATAGTTTTAGCCTGGTGCAGGTATCATTTTCACATCTTCACCACATTGTTTAAATAGCTCATTTATTTGCGTCCATTAGTGTGTTAATGCGCATTGTTGAGGCATTGCTATTTTGAAGCAGCTGAAATAAACCTGTTCTTTAAATATGAATTTAAAAAAAATGTGCCATTGACTTTGGTCAGTGTTGCATTTAAAAATATATATTATTTAAAGAAGCGTTAATGATAGACGGGTCCAAAACTTGTGTACAAGTTGCTTATTACACACACAGGGATGCACAGCAGCACACAAATATATTTAAATATGAGCAATCTCCTTCTATTAAATTATTAATATAAATATAACATTCAAACATTTTTTAAAAACGCAATCTTCTCCCACACCTCCGGCTCTTTCCTTAGATGGTCTGCTGGTACACTTTAACCAAGAGCAGATCAGTATCCTTGCTAGTGAAGCAGTTTTTCCACTTACAAATTATGCCATGTAAATAGTGAATCCCCTATGGTGCGACCAAATTTCGGTCTTAAAGTGAATCGGATACAAGACTCAGATTAAAGTTACATTTTTCCGTCATTAAAATAGCAAAAGTGGATTTAGACATGCAGTGCGCACATGAGCTGTGCTTTCTAGACCATGCACTTAGATCATTAAAATAGAGCCCCGAGTTCCCACACATGGATGACACAATGAAAAATTAACTAAGGTTTACTTAAGTAGCCACATATGTTTGTTGGGTTGCTATGGCAATGATGGCTGATGATTGTTAGTATGTTGTTATATGTTAAAAGTGTATGGAAAGGTACAGAAAGGTACACAAGGTGTCTACAAAGGAGTTTGATTGAATAGTAAGTCATTTCTAGGCAGTGTTGGGGTAATGCATTGCAAGTAACATAAGTTAAGTGATAATGTTACTTTTCTAAGTAACAAGTAAAGTAACACATTACTTTAAAAACGTTAGAAATAATATTTAAGCAAGATGGCAGAGCCTTATATTTTTGCAATGAAAGTATTCTCATTACTCTGAACACATGGCAGAAAAGGAAAAGGGGATTGCCTCAAGGAACAGTGATTTTACTTCACTAATAAGACAAAAAGTACAAAAGTAGCAAACATGTTGCTTTACACTTTTATTAATCACCATGTTTAGCTCTGGGCTCAGAAAGTTCTCATAAGATAACAATATCCTACTTTATTATTTTATGTTTTTTTAAAGGTAATACAGTGCGTTGTTAAGTGCAGAGCTCGTTCATTCATTTATTTTCTTTTCGGCTTAGTCCCTTTATTAATCAGGGGTCGCCACAGCGGAATGAACCACCAACTTATCCAACATATGTTTTACGCAGTCGATGCCTTTCCAGCTGCAACCCATCACTGAGAAACACCCATACACTCTCATTCACACACATACACTATGGACAATTTAGCTTACCCAATTCACCTATAGCGCATGTCTTTGGACTTGTGGGGGAAACCGGAGCACACGGAGGAAACCCACGCGAACACGGAGAGAACATGCGAACTCCACACAGAAATGCCAACTGTCCCAGCCAAGGCTAGAACCAGCGACCATTTTGCTGTGAAGCAACATCGCTAGCCACTGCGCCACCGTGCCGCTCATTAATTGCAGAGCTCCTCTATTAAACAGAAGAAGAAGAAAAAAGCCCTGCCAGTTCTGAAAGAGATCAAGCCTCAGCCATGTGAGAAAAAGTAATGCGAAAGCTACTCAAAAGTAACGTAACACATTACTTTCCATAAAAAGTAGCGCAAGTGTGTGACTCAATATTGTAATGCCTTTCTTTCAAAAGTAACTTTCTCCTACACTGTTGCTAGATGTTTCGTAGATGTTTCCTATGTTAATATGTGTGTTCTTGTTGCTGTTCTGAATCTATCTTAGCATGATGCTCTATGTTTCTTATAGCAATCTGGGTGTTAGAGCATTTCTATAGGTGGTTGCTTGAGCAGATGCTACAGTGTTCTAAAATATTTGCTACAATATTTCATGTTTCTTTTTCGTTTTGAGCAAGAGAGAGAACAAAGCATCACTGCTTGAATCGACTCAAAAAAAAATTGTTTTGCGATTCTTTCACAACAGATTAATTAATGTGCATCGTACTCAGTGTGCAAGGTTTCTGATGGTGACACATTTTTTAGATACGAATATGTAAAAACCCATACAAAACTTTAGTGCGCGAAGACCTATAGTCTTATTTTTTTTTATTATTTTTGTCATCTGCCAGATATCCAGTAAGCAACAGCAAAAAATCCACATGATTTATTATTATTATTATTTAAGTCACATATGATTTGAGGTGGGCATCACAGTGGTGCAGTGGGTAGCACAATCGCTTTACAGCAAGAAGGTTGCTGGGTCGAGCCTCGGCTGGGTCAGTAGGCGTTTCTGTGTGGAGTTTGCATGTTCTCCCCGTGATAGCGTGGGTTTTCTCCGGGTGCTCCGGTTTCCCACACAATCCAAAGACATGCGCTACAGGTTGTCAGTGTTCGTCTGCGTCATCATTTGTTATTGTCACGTGCTTTCTTTGTCTTCCTCCCGCCACCGTCAATGTTAATCTGTTCCACCTGTGTTCATCCCTTGTGTCTCTTTAGCTTAATCATTCCTTCATCTATTTATACCCTTTCGTCTGTGTCCTTCGTTGTACGGTATTCTGATTCGTGTGATTCTGTTCATGTGTCGTCCTGTCTTCCCGCATCCAATATCTGTTCCCCGTAAGTGTTCAATAAACCCGTTTTGTAATGTACTTCAGTCTCATTCTCGTTGTGTCACCATCCGCCAGCCAGGCGTTACACAGGTGAATTGGGTAAGCTAAATTGTCCGTAGTGTGTGAATGAGTGTGTATGGATGTTTCCCAGTGATGGCTTGCAGCTGGAAGGGCATCCGCTGCGTAAAACATATGCTGGAAAAGTTGGCGGTTCATTCGACCCCAGATTTATAAAGGGACTAAGCCGAAAAGAAAATTAATGAATGAATGATATGAGGTGAGTTATATGTTAAAGCATATAGGGTAAGTAGAAGTTGTATGTATAAACAATAATAATACTGATATTTGCTTTAACCAGCACTGCTCATAAAAGTCCTTGGTAAATGGCCATGTGGATCCTACAACATTAGCAAACGTCTGCCACGCTAAACGTTTTATTAGGTTTTACAGTCAATCGGTAGAGGAAAGTTTTTAAGAGAACTCCATTACTCTCCAAATACACCCTCAAACAATGTTTACCCCGGACAGAAACAGTTTCAGAGTGTAATCTAAGTGGCAGTGAGGTGACTGAAGAACACAGCTGCCTGCTAAACAAAGAGCAATGAGGCTGTATTTACAATCTATTCAGTTTTTTAAAGCCGTGTTACAAGAAAGCTGCACACAAAATGGGAATACAGACTAACAATTAGAAAGATTTATAAGTATTAGCAATAAGTTATGCTATAAGACCATCCAAATAGAAAACAGTTGTTTCGATTGTAATACTATTTTTTGTTTTTAATTTTAATTAAGTTTTTTAACTATTGTTAGTTAAAACCGACTGTTAGAAATAACTTATGTATTACTTATATTATTTTATGTTTTGCTTTTGGTTATTAAATTATTATTAATACATTATTTAACATTATTAAATCTCTCCAACTTATTGGAAAATTCATGAATCAATAAAAGTGCGAACCCTGAGAGCTGTTTGCATTATAGTGTTTGACTTAAATGGCTGCTCTGTATTTTGAGTTTGAATCATTTAGTGAGTCAACACACAAGTAAACAGTCAAATCCAGAGCTCTGTTAGTTAAACATCAGACCTACTCCCAGATACTGCTGATTAATCAGCCAGTTACGTAAATGCAGTCTACAAACTGGTAAGATGATACACCCAACAGTGAGATGAGTGAGAGATTGTTGATGGCAAAATGAGGCAATAATTTGAGCCAGTCAGTGTGGTTATGGAGAAACCTGGAGTCCAAATTACAATGACATGCCAACAGATGAACTCACCTTGCTCGATGTCTTAATAGATATTCAAGAGTTATTAACAGTTAAGCTCAGTCAACAGCATAAGGGTGGCATAATGTTGATTACTACACAATACAAATATTTGCACTTATTCACAGTCTTTTACCCCTGGCATTTTGGGGGTCTGAAACAAGCAAACAATAGTTTTAACTGGACATTTTTGGAAATTATATGTTTTTTATGTTTGTGAAAATGGTGATGTCATGCTACATGTTCTGTCAACAGGCATGCCTGAATATATTTCATGATATAATACATGATTGACACATAATAACTGTAAAATGTAAAATAATGCTAAATCCGACAGGGATAAATATGATTCTGTTACTAATTGTTTTTTAAATTATTGTTGTTGTTGTTGTTGTTAAACTTGTCCCTATATACATACAAGCATTATTTTTAGAGATTATTTTAGAGACTTCATATAAGGGTGACACTGTGGCTCAGTGGTTAGCACTGTCGCCTCACAGCAAGAAGGTCTCTGATTTGAGTCCCGGCTAGGTCAGTTGGCATTTCTTTGTGGAGTTTGCATGTTCGTCCCGAGATTTCCTCCGGGTGCTCTGGTTTCCCCCACAAGTCCAAAGGCATGCGGTATAGGTGAATTAACTAAATTGGCCATAGTGTATGTGTATAAATGAGTGTGTATGGATGTTTCCCAGTACAGGGTTGCAGCTGGAAGCGCATCCGCTGTGTAAAACATATGCTGGATAAGTTGGCGGTTCATTCCGCTGTGGCAACCCCTAATTAATAAAGGGACTAAGCTGAAAAGAAAATGAATGAAAAAAGGTTCCTCAAGTTTTTTTTTTGTAAATAATAGAGTGTTTATCTATATATTTACACACACACACAAAACACATACACACACATTCTGCGGTTCACCATATTAAAGCAATGAAACGTAAACTACCTTAATAACATCAAAATTGGCGTCAAAAAAACAGGTCAAAAATGTATTAAAGGACTGTTCTGTAATCAATTTTTGACATGGCTCATGGCTTTCTAGTGGCAAAGTCTAGATAGGATACAGCTGCTGATATGCACACTGTATAACAATAATTCATATTTTTACAGTACTGTAACGGTTGGGTTTAGGGTTGGGGTAGGGTAGACATTAATCAAATACAATTAATGGAAAATGTAATAAATAATCTAAATAATACTCATCAACTCCCGCCGCAACCATATCTGATCTAGCAACAACACTTTCTAGCCATTGGGAAGAAGGAGGCACTGATGAACTTTGATTAATTTTAATAATGAAAATAAACATAAAACAAAAAAGCGGCGACAGCTCCTCACGCTGCTGCCTAAACAAAAACTGAAAACAAAACAAACTCCAGGCTCGGTCCTCTCCCATCTTTCACTGTTGTCTCTCCTTTTTTAAGTTTCCAGAGCTCCTCCATAACACTCAAGACTGTTGTGGCACACATGTGACGCTAGTTGACACTCAAGCCACTGGCCTCGTTCCACTGTCACGACTCTCGGACTCTCCTATAACGTTTTTACACCAATGACAGATGTCAATTTGATGTCGTTTTGACATCAACGTAGTCAATTGACATCAAATTGATTTACATTTTTGATGTGTTTTTTATGTTGTTTTGACATCAAGGTGCCCACCAGGAACATACCACCATAAAGTCTGCTTTCTGATGTTTTTGAAAACCAGAATATTCCCTTAAATCTTAGCTAACGGATTGTAATCCTAATGATGGTGAAGATTGGCAGAGCAGCACCTACAGATGGACATCACAGTTGAGTTCTCCACCTGCTCCACCACACAGGCCAACTTCTCTCATTGTGTGGGTTCAAATTTCTTCACACTTCACAAATCGCTCTTTTAATTGACTGCCCACTGGAAACAATGAGATATTTTGTTGTATAAAGTAAACACTGTTATTTCGCCTTTACAAATTTGTGGAATTGGAAGGAAATTGGCTCATAACTACAAACAAAACAAAACAAGACAAAACATGAGCTTTAATGGGATAGTTCTTCCAAAAGTTTAAATTCTGTCATCAATTCACCACCTGTTTAAAGTCTGTGTCAAATCAAAATTTACTATGTTTATTAGTGCACATTGTCATATTTTAGGTGAACAATTAATCCATCAAGGTAATCCACTAAAAAAACAATTATTCTAGTCAGTCAAAGTCCTTCTCAGTGGTCAATTTCTGTTGACGTCAGTTTGATGGCTTCATCCACAATATTCTTAACCCCGCCCCTCTTACCGTTAATTTGCTATAAGGGAATGATGCACAAAAAGAAAGCCCCGCCCCCTACTCCATATTCCATTTCAGTTGGAGGTACGTCAACATAATGAAATAAAAGCCTCAGCAACATTTGGTTCATGCAGACTTCTGTTGAACAAAAAATTATATGTTTTAAAGAATATTGGTAGCTATATAGACTACCATAGTATTTTCTTTCCTACCATGAATATCAATGGCTACTGATTGCCGACATTCTACAAAATACATTGTGTTCAACAGAAGAAAGGAATTCATAAAGGCTTGGAGTAAAGGGTCGAGTAGGTTTTCATCCTTGGGTGAACTCTGCCTTTAACTCTGTGAACCTGTTCATCTTGAATGAGTTTGTTCAAAATCTTTATAATATGACGGATATTGCATTATGGGTCATTTATTTTCAGTTGTAATGACTGACATCACAGGCATGACTCCTCATGGTTCTCGAATGGCTGTTTGATTTTTGTGCACCAGTAAATCTAATGGACTTGACGTCTCCAGCACCCACTGACAGTGTTTTTTGGCATGAGTTTCTGGCCCAGAGATGATTTTCTAATCAACTCTAAAGATCAACACACACACACACACACTCGCCGGGAGCTGATTCATGCACTGATTGTGCTGAAATCCATTAAAGTTAAACTCCTGTCTTTAAAATTCCGCAGGGCCAGAATTATGGGCT
>CAIGQW010000596.1:4203572-4255197 GCA_903798125.1 Danio choprae
AATAATAATAATAATAATAATAATAATAATAATAATAATAATAATAAGGGCAGCACGGTGGCGTAGTGGATAGCACAATCGCCTCACAGCAGGTCGCTGGTTCGAGCCCCGGCTGGGTCAGTTGGCGTTTCTGTGTGGAGTTTGCATGTTCTCCCCGTGTTGGCGTGGGTTTCCTCTGGGTGCTCCGGTTTCCCCCACAGTCCAAAGACATGCTGTATAAGTGAATTGCTAAATTGTCTGTAGTGTATGAGTGTGAATGGGTGTGCATGGATGTTTGCCAGAGATGAGTTGCAGCTGGAAGGGCATCCGCTGCGTAAAACATATGCTGGATAAGTTGGCGGTTCATTCTGCTGTGGCGACCCCAGATTAATAAAGGGACTAAGCCGAAAAGAAAATGAATGAATGAATAATATTAATTATTATTATGATTATTATGATTATTATTATTATTATTATTATTATTATTATTATTATTATTATTATTATTATAAAGTATTCATCTCAAGGTCAACAAATGAAATATTTTCAGACATACTTAACTGTTTAAAAATATTATGTTACTTTATTTAAGCTGGTAAAAAACCCCATTGAGATCGAGCCTCATTTACAAGGGTGACCTGGCCAAGAGGTCTGCAGCACACGACTTATGAAAAAAAATAAAATAAAAATAATATAAAAATGCAGTTTGGTTATTCAGCCATACCACATTACAATATGTTAAAAATCACATACAAATGGACAGTTGTTATTAATATACAAAAATGGCTGATAATAATATATTTTTTGTATAAAATATTTTATTTATGACAAAACAAAGGCAATAGAAAAGATAAATAATCTATAAAAGTAAGTAAAAATGATGATAATTTAAGTCATACGGGCACATTAAATATTCAAGAGGAAGATTCTGTCATTAACAGTTTTGGTATTGCTTATGCAGTTTTTACTTCCACTTTCTCCACATTTCCACATTTTATTTTTCAAATTTTACTTCCACGTCCACATCATGTTTACTGTCTACAAATAATCAGGTAATTGATATTGATTCAGGTAGCCAGGTATTGTATTATTTTTTTATGTCAATGCTTTAGAAACAGAGTAAAATGGAGTATAAAAGTGTGGAATGTGTTTATAATTTTAGTATAGTTATCATTTATAAAAATTTTATAATTTACAATTTAGAAGCTTTACCTATTTTATCTTATATATAATTTATACTGGGCAGCACAGTGGCGCAGTGGGTAGCACAATTGCCTCACAACAAGGTTGCTGGTTCGAGCCCTGGCTGGATCAGTTGGCGTTTCTTTGTGGAGTTTGTATGTTCTCCCCGTGTTCGCATGGGTTTCCTCCGGGTGCTCCGGTTTCCCCCACAAGTCCAAAGACATGCGGTACAGGTGAATTGGGTAAGCTAAATTGTCCATAGTGTATGTGTGTGAATGGGTGTGTATAGATGTTTCCCAGTGATTGGTTGCAGCTGGAAGGGCATCGACTGCGTAAAACATATGCTGGGTAAGTTGGCGGTTCATTCCGCTGTGGCGACCCCAGATTAATAAAAGGACTAAGCCGAAAAGAAAATGAATGAATATAATTTATACTACGGGCTGTTGAATGCTTAATTATGATTGACTGATAAACATTCTACGGCGAAGAATTATTTTGGGGTAAACGCACAGCTGAGGTAGTTCTGTGCAGGTTTTGGTTTAATTACAGTTCTATATCACTGAATAACATGAATGATTTCTGTTATGTCACAGCCTACAACTGTCAAAAATCTAAACAAAACAGAAGGAGGAGATGGGCAAGAATTCAGTTCTACACACAGGAGCAGTTTGAAGACAAAAACCTGACAAATATCTTGAAGTACAACATCTGAACAGTGTCTTTAGGTGTGGTTACCATAGTATAAGCAGAATAATGGACTCCGGTTCATTGAATTCTTAGAAAACGAGATGTAACGGCCACTACTTCATGTCGAGGCTGCATCACCACCTCAGGTGTGCAGTATTCCTGTAATAATTCAATGGCTCGTCGTCAATCAATTATTCTTTAAAAACATGATTTATGAATATTACAATAATTGTTTTTAGTACTTTTCATATTATTCTTTGGAATTGTACTGTTCAATACACAACATTAAAACATGACTTTCTTAAAATGTCTAAAACCGAGTTATGTGATTTTGCAAATAAACTCTTCCTATGCAAATATTTAGTACTATTTTTTTATTTTTTTATTTTTAATTACATAAAATGTATTAACAACAGCTTTACCTGCCCCTTGTTTTCAAATCATATGCATAACTTTAATATTTGAGTATTTATATTAGCTTTATGTATTAGGCTATTATAGTAGTGTTTTTATTGTGTACAGGAGTAGTACTGTGTGAGGAGTAATACTACAACAACAACAACAATTTCTGCATTTTAGTATTGCTCAATTACTTTTTTGTACAACAATATAAAACAGCGTCATGGTGGCACAGTGGGTAGCATGATCGCCTCACAGCAAGAAGGTCACTGGGTCGAGCCTCGTAATACATTTCTTAATATAAATTATTAAAAGTGAATTGATTGCTCTAATTCACATAAGAGAAATTGTGATCTCAATCTTAATTGTAAATTCCTTTGGACAAAAGCGTCTGCTAAATGACTAAATGTAAATGAGAATGTAAGAATTGCCCATAGACTTTTTTTTTATTATTATTAGACATTAGTACATTTAACAGCTTTCTTGTTTGTCAGATTATAAATATTTTTAAAATAAAGCCTAAATTCTGATTTCACAATAATAAACAATGGCTTTTCATGCAAAAATCAAGAGAAACTAAAAATATATATACAATTTTGTTGAAATGTTGTAGTTTTAATTTTATTTTTTAGCAATATTTTACATGAATTTAAATGTATTATCTTTCCATTTCTAAAGATGTTCTGTGACTAAAATATTATTTTAATAAATATATCTGTTTAATAAATCTGTTTTGTTCCAATGCATCAATATATATTACGCATATTCACTGAGAAGTGGAGAAAAATATTCATTTTCAAAATTGTGTGTAGGCTGCACGCTGGCGCAGTGGGTAGCACGATCGCCTCATAGCAAGAAGGTCACTGGTTCGAGCCTCGGCTGGGTCAGTTGGCATTTCTGTGTGGAGTTTGCATGTACTGCCCGTGTTTGCGTGGGTTTCCTCCGGGTGCTCCGGTTTCCCCCACAGTCCAAAGACATGCGGTATAGGTGAATTGGGTAGGCTAAATTGTCCGTAGTGTATGTGTGTGTGAATGAGTGTGTATGGATGTTTCCCAGTGATGGGTTGCAGCTGGAAGGGCATCCGCTGCGTAAAACATATGCTGTATAAGTTGGCGGATCATTCCATTGTGGCGACCCCAGATTAATAAAGGGACTAAGCCGACAAGAAAATGAATGAATGAATGAAAATGGGGTGTACATATATATGCTGAACACTGTATATTATTATTATTATTTTCTTTTTTAAATAAAGCCTAAATTGGCGCAGTGAGCGAGAGAGTAGCACGATCGCCTCACAGCAAGAAGGCCGCTGGTTCGAGCCTCGGCTGGGTCAGTTGGCATTTTTGTGTGGCGACCCCAGATTAATAAAGGGACTAAGCCGAAAAGAAAATGAATGAATGAAACACAATACTTAATTTTGTGTATGCCGAATTTTGCCAACAGATGTAATACATTCATTAAAAAAAACTCTTTGTATAATGCTCTATTGAATGGAAGAAAATAAAATAATGCCAAATAAACTGTTTCAAAACAAAGTTGAAAGCTGAGAATTGCCCATAGACTGCATGGTATTGCCCCATAAAGATGACGTCATGCTGCAGATCCGGAGCTGTGACGTTGCTCACTCTCGCGATATCTCGGCGTAACCAGGTTTTTGAGTCTCGCTCACCAGTTACCCCCCCTCTCTCGTATCGTACCGTCCCCTCCCACGCCCCAGCGCGCCGAGTCGGGATAGTGGCAGTATAAAGTATATCTTCCATCCGAGACAGATAAGAAGCGCCAGGCTCGAGGGGATGAAGATGGCGGACGCCAAGCAGAAGCGGAACGAGCAGTTAAAGCGCTGGATAGGCTCGGAGACGGACCTCGAGCCGCCCGTCCTGAAGAAGAAGAAGACGAAGGTGAAGTTCGACGATGGCGCCGTGTTTCTGGCCGCCTGCTCGAGCGGAGACACTGAGGAGGTGCTGCGAATGCTCGACCGCGGCGCCGACATCAACTACGCCAATGTGGACGGACTCACCGCTCTGCACCAGGTAAGAAGAGCGTTACGTTACGGACTGGCCCGTGTGTGAGGACGACCTGTGCTTTTTGGTTTGTGTTTACTCAGACACCACCATCATCATCATCACCATCTTCGTCGGGCCGTTTTGCGGAACCGCGTAGCTGCTGAAGCTAATCGGGCTGTGATCGAAATGGATATTTGTTTTTTTAATGTGCTATGTGTTGGAATGGGCATT
This sequence comes from Danio choprae, assembly GCA_903798125.1. Classification (NCBI taxonomy): domain Eukaryota; kingdom Metazoa; phylum Chordata; class Actinopteri; order Cypriniformes; family Danionidae; genus Danio; species Danio choprae. The sequence goes on from CAIGQW010000596.1 coordinate 4,208,054, forward strand.
TTGGAATTATCGCGTATGTGTGTAAATGAGTGTGTGAAGGCAGGGAAATGACTGTCGGGTTGGTTCTCGGGTGTTTGTGTGTATGTGTTAGCTGCTGGTTAGCTTGTTAGCCGCTCAGATCATAGATTTTTATGTGGCAGTAATTTTTACAGCGCAGTAACACTTGGATCAACTTAGCGTATGGGATGAACGTGGATGAGTTGTGTTTGGTATAAATTCATGGAGCCGACTTTTAAATGCGCTGGACACCATTGAAAGTATGCTACAAAAGTGCATAGCAACCAGTTAGCACGGTTGTGTATTTGGGAAAGAGGCTTTCCAGTTGACACGTATGTTGCGTTACAGATTATTGACCCAAAATGTAGCGTTTATTGAGGAAAAGCTCTGTCTAACGTGATTTCAGTGTGGGAGGTTGAATATTATAAAACGTGACGGAATGTCTAAACGGAGAATTAATGAATGTACAGACGCATAATTCACTTAGAAGTTGTGATATGTTTGCTTTCATGTTGTTCTAAACCGATGTGTTTTGCTTTTTGTAAAACAGAAGATGAGGTTTAGATGACTGACAGCTCCGTTTATTTACATTGCATCATATTCATACAGTAAAAGCAGCGACGCTGCCAGTTATTATAAATCACCTCACGATATACAGGAGCAAAAAGAACGTTATAAAGTTTCAAACTAAAAGGGTTTTGATTAAGTTATACAGATTTTTTAATTCATGGTTTGGGTTAACTGTCACTTTAATATGTAGTTTCCTTGACTGTAAACGTCCGTGTGACTGTTTAACATGCTGCTGTATTTTGAGCAAACTTGTTTTTCTGACAAAGAAAGATGTTTGTGTGTTTACAACTGAATTTGGGAATCAATGAAAGTGAGGGTAATTTTAAAGGGCTGAATTTATGACTCTTGATTGATTATATTTACAAGTTAATGTCTGTATTTTGTCTTAACTTTGTGAGCTTTCTATTTGAACTTTTCTTGTGTTACTGACACAATACACTCACCTTTCATCGCATCTTTTTATTCATACAGTGACTGTGACGTTGCTGTCAGTTCTGAAACTTTATCTTAATATACATTTGGGGTTCAATTTAAAAGAATGTCAAAGTTTACCAGTCACATTTTTCTTTTTTTTACTAAACAGTCGCTTTAAGATATTGTTTTTTGGCTAGACTGTAAATATCTTTAAAAATATGCATCACTTTAGTTTCATTTTTCGGTTTATAACGGTTTAACATGCTACTGAATTGTGCGGATATATATCATGGCGTACAATATGGATATTTGTTAGTGGCAGTCCTTAGTCTGTCTTCTAATTGATTAATTTGTCTAGAAATACGTGTAAATAAGGTTAATATAAAAAACATTGACTACTACGACCCTGATTTCATCGTATTTACAAGTTATTGTTCATATATTTTAATCTTATTTACATATTTGGCCATTCCTAGCACAATCAACATGTTAACCATCAGATATAAACATTACTAAGCATTCTTGGTAAAATTGAGATTAGCTAAGCTTTTATAATTCAACTTGACATCACAAATGTGTTTAGTAGATGTCTTCTCCACTAGTGTCTAGTGTAGTATTTGAGGTATATAGAAGATTTTAAAGCGCCGCAGTGAGTTTGATGTGGCTGTAAGTGACTGCAGGAGGTTGTCTGTACAGGCTCATACGTTTAAAGGCACTTGCCTTTTTTTGGGCCGGTGTTCAGGCAGGGGGAGGAAAGAATTTGGATACAGCTCTTGAGACCTAACCATGACTGGAGAGGCTCTTTTTCTCTATTGGGTTTGCTGTGTGTGTTTATGTATGTGGACGTGTGAGGCAGCGGAGAGTTTTAGCATGTGACCGGCAGGCAGTGAGTTCATAGCGAATGGTATTTGTTTTTAAACACGCTATTAAAGACGCACATGTTTAGTTGTGCTAAAGGCATTTTGTATATAAATGATGTGCATCTGGGTGCTCTGTCAAAATGACTTGCTTTTTAGGAGATTGCGTCAATGCGAATTGAGAGTTTTTGCATGTTGGCGCAAAAGTAAACCACAGGTCTGTTCATATTGCAAATAATAAATTGCAGCTAACATTGTATGTTTATGTGGTTTGCAGGATCATCAGGATGGATTATAAAAAATACCGTTTGAATGGAAGAGAAACTTATTTTTGTCGTTTGTTGTCAGATTGTATCTTTAATCATTTTGCAGCTTTTACATTACACGCATAATTTGCTGATGCAACGGATACAATTATTCATATAACTCTGTATTACTGCATTTCTTTAGCATTTACAGAATAGTATTTTCTTCTAGTAATTTTATATTCCACATTTTTTAAGTTTTAGATTGAGGAAGGGAATAGTTTCACACTTCACCAAAGTGGTAAAATGGTATATTATGAGGCTGAGCGATGTAACAAAAAAAGCATTCCTTATATTGACCACATCTCTTTCTTTTTTACATTTTAAAGTATGCTCAAAAATGAACTCATTCATATGTGATTTCTTTTTTTTTTTATTTCTTTTTTATTTTATTTCTCTTATTTTTATTATTTAGAACTTAAGGGCAAATGTTTGAGAATGTAGAAATATAAAACAAATATAAATCCCTTTTCAAAAGCTAATGATCACAAGCCCAATATAAAATATTGCCAAATAAAATGCAAAATGTAAGCATTGTACTTTCAAGCTTGCTAATTTGTCATGTTTTTGCCTGCATGGCCTTCATGGTGGTGTGAAAGATTGTGATCATGAAAAAGTATTTCTTTTACCACAAACGATGTAATTTGCAACACTACAAAATAAACGGAAGCATAATGTGAAAGAGACTTTTTTATTTTGTCCATACAATATGGTCATATTGCAGAGCCCTAACATTTTACTAGAGGTATAACATTGCATTAATAAGAATGAATGCATCAGTAAATAATATATATATATATATTCATAGATACATATTATAGAATGTACATATGAGTCAAAAACATTTTGGTGTTTGATTTAGTAAATTAAGGGCAAATAAGTTTCTCAATGAAATCTCATATTTCAAACCTTTGTGAAACTAGTGTCAACATAAACTGAATGACATTTCTACATGTGTAAATGAAACATGCCTATTTTGCCCTTTTAAAATTATATGGAAGGATAATTGATCAAGCTGAATTGTTTTAAATTGTAATTGTTTAAACTGTTTTTTTTTTTCTGACAAATTGGTTAAACCAAGTGGTTTGCAGGGTAGTGACTGTATAAAGATTTAACATCACAATTTATCCGAATTTTAGTGGTGCACTGTGATGCTTGCACCATTAATGTACCATTAATTGATTTATTTTTGATGTAAATATGCAGAAGGCTTGACAGCTGTAAAAGAAACTGCCATCCAATATATGCAGCATTTTTTTTTCTCACCTGGATGGCTCAACTTTGATGTATGTTCTTATAGGAATACTATATTTACACAGTTTAAAGAGTACAGTCAGCACACAAGACTTTCCTGACTGTGTTAATTTATTTTTCATTGCTTGTTAATGTATTTCTAATTGACAGTGATGTCATCAGACATTTGATGATCTCATGTGCTGCTTAATCTCCCCCTTACTATGTTTTTTTAATATATTGTAAGTAGGTCCAAAATGGGAAACAGTATTTGCAATTTTATGTTGAATTAAATGCCCATCTTTTAATTTGGTTGTATTTGAGTTATCAAAAATGCAAGTAGTGGGATAAATAGGCAGATAATATTGATAGAAGACCTCTAATTTGATCGAATTATATCAAGGCAATGCGCAAATATTGTAATGCTGACCAAGAGAATCAGTGTCACAGCATATTGTGATGTAGCATTAAATTTACAGCCCTACACACTACCAGACAAAGTCGAGGATTTAACAAGCTGCTTTGCTGAGGGCTACTCAGAATGATTAATTACACTTTTATTACATTCTCTTATTTAAATGCATGACCGTATTTGTGCACTGCAGACCTTTTTAAACCATTCCCTTTTATGTAACTTTAGAGTTGAACTCAAAGCCAGTTTACAATCCTAAGCTTGACTTTGAGATATAAAGGATTGGAGTCATGTGGTGTATATACATTCATTTACCTTTTTTCAATGTTTTGCTTGTCCTAGGCTCTCCGAACAGATCTCCAATGTCACATGCATACTCTAAAAACAGGAAATGGACATCTGTGTCCCCTGCGAAGTAGTTTACTCATGGCAGTGCTGCGACCGAGCCACAATTAGATTTTATTGTTTGATTTTTTTTACTCTCGCAAAATAACGTATGTACCGCTCCTTTTCATTTCATTTGCAGAACTTGATGCAGTGTTGAGGGTTACGAGTTTTTGATTCATTCCAGTCATGCGTAAGGGACCAAAATGGGATCATGCAATTTGTCCCCAATTGGGACGGTTTCATCTCATCTTTGCTGGGACACAGGTAGTGACCTCACTTTCAGCGCACTGCTGTGTTTATCCAGGGAGGGATATGGTGTGCTGGTTCCAGTGACTGTCGTAGCTGTACGGCTGGGGTTATAAATATCACGTGCAGACTGGCCTGCAGGCGAGTGCAAGAACGCTAACTTTAGCAGCCAGTCAACCCACATTCTGCAGTGCTCAATCTCATAGTTAAGAAACCTGGCTTTGGTTTATGTTGCTTGTTGTTCATTTGAATTGTGTGGATTAATATTTTGAGTCATTCATTTTGTTTGAATGCCATGGCTAAGTTGGTTTTGCATAAGGACATTGCAACTTGGATTATGTTCACATTTGTAGTCTACGTCTCTTGCTTTCTCTTTTAGTCTAAAGAAGAAAATGATACATTAAGTTCTGGTCATTTGAAATCTAATATACGAACCCCAAAAATAAAAGGTTTTAATGATTGTTTCTATGTTTTCATAGATCTTGGTCTTCTTGTATGGTGTGCACCATGGTTTAGTTGGCAGAATTGATACTTGCTTAAATAAACTGCAGTAGGGTTTGTTTTAATCTGACAAAATCTGCCAAATGTGATCACACTGCAAAAGCAGTTTGAATCTGGCTTGCATCACATTGTGATGTCCTTCCTCTTTTTTTGCCCTTATTTCCTGTGCATGCTACCTCGTCCAAAAGCAGAAAATGTTTTTTAAAAAATGAGAAATTATCAGTAAATAAATTAATCTTGCTCATTCTTATATTTATTGTCCTACATTTTTTTTATAACAAATAGTCAGTTAAGTAGTTTAATATTTTGGAGCTGCAGTGTTGTACTTGGAGCCTTTTCAATGTCATCAAATGACAGTTATCTTCTGTTAATCAGTTAGTTTTCCACTTTTTTTTTTGTCTTTTTATTGTTAAACTGCTTCCAACCCCTTTTCATCTTTGAGCCATATTTTTCCCAGTTTGAGGGTGAAATTTGACCCAGATTAACGGGCTTTTACAATCTTCTTCCAGATAAGAGTGTTGACAGAAATATGGTGCATCTTTCATAAAATCATTGCAGTTAACCACTTGAAGAAAAACAAAATGGCTGAATTTCTAGTGGCTTTGTATAGGCGGTATGCAAATAGAGGCGAGAAACTGCAGATTACGCTTGAGGCTTGAAGCGTTGGTGTCTGCAAGACTGTTCCTTAATGTTTTCCAAGGACTAGGATTTCGTAAGTGTGATATTTTTCAAATCAGCGAATTACGCACATATAATTTAGCAGTCTCTTCAACCTGGAATGGAAGTGCCGTCTGGCGGCAACCTTTATGTCCAAAACGTGTCATTTACGGCATTGGTGGAATTGTCTGCAGTGCTGTCATCGATGAGGTCAAGATTTTATATGGGTTTCAGTAAGGAGGTAGGTGAAGATATGCACTTGTGTGTGTCGGGTTGGAAGGGTTGTGGCTCTGTCGTCCTGTGCCTGCATTCCTGTCGTGTCTCTCATTGGAAACCATGGCAGACCCAGAATTCCTCAGCTGTCACTTACACCCCCAGCCAAAACAGCCTCCACCTCCAGTCACACCGTTTTACTCCTTTCTTCACAGCGTCACAAACAGAGGTACACGATGAGGCATAATTAAGGCAAAACAATACTTTCCTTTCGTTCATTTATTTTTTTCTCATGTGTCAGTCTGTGACAGAGGTGCCAGACTGTATCTGGTTGCATGAGTCTGTCTCATTTTTTTGTGTGTTCAACAATATTTGCAGCAGTCTTGTTAAGAGGTGATTCATAAAGATGGTATGATAACTGATATGACAGATCAGAAGGCAAAGCAGCAGCTCAAGGAAATGGTGCCACTTGAATTTATATTTAATATCTAGTACTGTATTTTGATGAAAACTGTCATCATTTGCTGACCTTCATGTCAGTCTAAACCTGTATGACTTCTGGCTTATGTCTAACACAAAATGATTTATCCATGAGCATATTCTGTATTCCAAAACTTCCTTACAAGAAAACTTTCAATCTATGATTCATGGGTGATTATGGTTATTTTCAGTTAATGTCATCCCTAGCATTAAGATACTATTAATTGAATCATACGTGAAGGAATCTTAATACCAGTGAAAATGTTGTATAAAGTCTTTTGCAGTTGTCCACTTTTAGACTCTTCCAAAGCTCATTCAGTCTATTGTTTTTTTTCTAAAAACTGATGTGATTGACAGTGTTCAGTTAGCCACAAAAGATCACCCAATTTTCACCTACTAACCAAACACAGGATCATTTAAAGCAAGGTATCCATACTTCTCGATAGGACTGACCAATTAACCAAAGGCAATTTGTAATGCGCATTTTGTCGGTAAAGCAGGTTCTGTAATCAGTAGTAAATCTCCAGCACGTGCTTTCAGATGGAGCAGCATTTACTACATTAAGTCTTAGTTCACTTACATTCTCTCATCATAATTGCATTCATAATCACAGACGATTAAAACACGTGATAATTAATTGGAAGATAATCATTCTGCTACAATGACAGCTATTTGTGTAGCTTCTCAGTTAAATTTGGCTCTGTGTAGAAAATGCTGCTACATCTGAAAATTACATGTTTTTACTACAAACTCACTTCATAAATTAAGTTAAGTATTTGCAGTAAGTCCTTCTGTGAGGTTATTCTGTACTCATGTGGTAATGGGGCTGTGACTGTAATGGATTTTCTGTTACCACGGTGATGAAGCAAGAAATATATATATATATATATATTTAAGGATTAAGGATTAAGGATTGTAGGTAACCCTTTCAATTGATAGACCTTATCAATGGCAGATTAAGCATGGACATTTAAAGGATAAGTTATGCTTTGCGCTGTGAGACGTGTCCATGACTTTACACATTAAAGTAATATTCAAGTGTGTGCAGTTTATATAACTTATGGTGTCACTCTCTTGATATTGGATATTGGAGACGCATAAAACGCTGTTATGCACAAACCCTGTTATATCCGCTGGTGCTGCCATTAATACGCAGATCTTGTTATGCTAGTACAGCCGTTAATACGCATGTCAGGTAATCAAAAAGCCGGCTACATGGTTTAATTATGCGTGAGTCGTGGGTGGATAAGATCAATCATTGGTTATGCAACCTTTTAACTACTTTGCCTAAAATGTTCAAATGATTTGATTTAAACGAAAGCGAAACTGATCGATCAATGGATGTTTGTCATAAACAGTGAAAACTATATAATATAGGCTGCGCTTTTATTTTTGATCATACAGTTAACGAAGATAGATTATTCGAAACCAAATATATTTCACTTTTATTTTCATTGTATTATAGTTGTATTTAACAGACCAGTTTGTGTTTTGGCCGCGGCATAGCTGACCCTGAGGCACTTTGCTTCACCTCAAAGGTTATTCGTTAATTTTGTAGATAACTGACTGACAAAAACTAAGATACAAATTGTACAAATTGAAATTCATTGCAAAAATGTATGAATTGCATATTTTTGTAAGTCCCCATCCGCTACACAACTATGCAGTGTTTGTTTCGCATCACGGAAAAAAGGATTTAATTAATGCTCCACTGTAATTGCTGCTACACTGCTTACTGTGATATATTGCCTACATTTTTTTATAAACTTCTTTATACAAAATTATTGTATGCTATAGTAGCCTATAGCCTACTTTAAAGAAGTCAACATGTATGCGATAGTTGTCTCTTATCACTGCGGTCGCAGCATGCGCGTCTGTTTATAGCTACTGTAAAAAACAAAAAAAGACCAACATTTGACCAGCCTTTTAGCAAAGCCTATATTAATAAACTGATGTTCCTGTGCCAGTTTGACACTATACATTAAACTGAGGAAAGTTTAACTACTCAACAACACTCCTTCACACTGTAAAACCCAACAGTCAACTTTATAAAATGAGTGTAGTTAACTCAATTTACTGAAAGTTCTACTCATTTGAAAAGAGTTTTGAACTCGGTGTTAAAGATAATGAGTTAAATACCTCATTACATCAACTTAAATGGAGTAAGTTCACAGTACTCATATATATTAGTTTTTTTAACTCAAATGGTTTGTAGAAATGGGTTTCCTCAAACAATTTGAGTTGCCTAACTTATTGGGTATTACAGTACTCAGTTGATTTGAGTTTACTTCATTTATTTTAATGTTTTACTGTGCTCCAATTTCTTCGTTTACTCAATTGGATTAAGTTCACAGTACTCATCAGGATTAGTTTTTGAACTTAAATGGTTTGTTGCAATCGGTTTCCTCCAATGGTATGTTACCTTAACTTTTTGGGTTTACAGTGCACCTGAACTCACCTCGAGAGAGAAGGAGAAAAGTGCAGCGCTGAGGTAAAATCAGATTCTCAAGTCATAATCTTTAAAACAATGATTTATATTAAAAATGTTGATAAAGGGTTTGCGATGGTAATGGGGCCATTTGTTTATAGAACACACATAACATTTTAGCAAAGATGCATTTTTTGAATATATATCATTGGTGTCTTTTGGACAAGTGATTCCTCTGTAGGCATTGTTCTTAGAAAACTTGGTTCATAATATAGTTTTAATGGAGGAGAAAAAGAAAGGCATAAAGGTTTGTAACAACACGTCATAAATAATGACAGAATTTTTGTTAGGATTCCATTCTTTTTACATCTCTTTCATCACTCCGACTACTACAATGTGGTTATCTCAGTGTGCATTGTGAATCCTTACATTCCCAGTTGTGTCTTAAGCCATACAGTTGGCATGTCAGAGCTGATATCTGGTTTAGATACTCAAAGAAACACTCCTTGGGATTCTTTGCATTGTGAACCTTTGTCCATTTTCCTTTATGTTGCGAGCCAGCCCAGTTTTCTTTGGGTAGCTGTATTGTGCGTATTAAAAAGATAGCTTGTGTTGTGCATCTACTCTTATTGGAGAACTGCCATTATCAAATTTGCTAGCTTTGCCAAGTTTATTTAGTATACCAAGATAAACCTGTTTTTTTTTTGTTTGTTTTTTCTTCAGAACTCAATGAGACAAATCTGCAGTATAAGCCACTGAAAGTGTTTTATTTTGAACTATTGGCTTTCAATTCCTGACAAAAATTAGTTTAAATCCCTGAAAACTATATTATTACAGAAGGTTTCAACTCGAGCGCTGTAGGATACTACATATCTGATCTACACAGGAGATGGTTTGTATCAGGGCCTGAAATCTAAAACCAGGTCAAGGTAATTTGGACTTAAATGGACCTTAATTTAGCCTGCGTTCCTGGGAAAGAGGGAGATGTGCTTCTGTTCATAGATTGTTCTCCAAAAGGAGTTAAAGGTCCATCCTTTTCACTTCTGCTAGAATAATAGTTATGGACAATCATACCTAAAATCATACATTCTGGAATCATACCTAAAATCTCTAACAAAAAAGTACTACAATGATAACTTTTAGTTATGTATGACACAATGTTCTATATTTGCAAAGCACATTTTTGATGACAATTTGAACTAAATTGTGAGGGTTTTTTTGTTTATAAGACTACTCCATATTTACATTGTATAATTCAATTTGCCATTTGCAATAAACCATAATCTCAGTTTGGCTGATGATGGGCATGGTAACGTTCTGTAAAAGGGTGATGGAGTCATATTTTCTCCCTGTCCATATATAAGGAGGTCTAAAGGAAATCAGCCCTGACATAAATTAGGTGTGTGGGCCCTTATTTCCTCTTGGTTGGCGCTAAACATGCTTTGCCGTAAGCCAAAAACTGATGTCAGCACATGTGTTTTGGCTTTGACGATGGCATAACTAAGGAAAAATGGTTATTGCAAGACTCTGGTAAACTCTGAAGACAGGTCAGTGGTTTTACGATTTAAAGATATGACATTTATGGGTTTGAGTTATCGTTGTAGGTGGCTTATTGAACCATTCGTATTGCCATTTTTCTGGTCCAGCAAGTCCAAATGTTATAATGCCATTTTGGCTTAAATAATTCATGTTAATTGTTTTGAAATTGGTTTCTGATGGGTCCATCCCATCACCGGGTCTCTCATGCATATGTAATGGACATGTAATTTGCATGCCACTCAATTATTTATTGTTTACGAGGAAGTTGGAGGGGGTTGTCGAGACAGATGAGCATGGTACAGGTTTTAATCATAGGTTAGCAATCTGTTCCATTGAGATTTTTATTGTGTTGGCCTTTTTCCTGTGCAATTTTTTTTTTTTAAGCGTGAATTGAAATCATACTTGGCCTTTACTATAGATTTGTGTCGTCATCAAAGTCTGTGTATTTGATTGACATGCTAATATTAGAAACCAGCACATCAACAGCTCATGTTTTACAATTTGTAATGAGCAGGTTTGCCCCTGTCAGGTTGACGGTGTTGAGATATTTTCGGTTGGTTGTTTGAAAGGAACCCATAATCAAGGGCAGGAAGTCTGTTGAAGTGGAGTTACAGCGTTGTGTCATCTGTTTTCTCTGAACATGTTGACTTCCACATCGTTTAGTTTTTTTCCTCGGTGGAATACAAAAATTGAAGGCCAGTCTTGGTTTTTGTAATTTTAGGTTTTGATTCCATAACTCACTGGATTTGACTCCATAACTCACTGGATGTGTAGATGTAAATTTCTTCACCGTTTGATTTTGGTTAAAAATGTATTAATGTGGACTGTAGGTCTGGCAAAGTACCAGGATGATTTTGAATTGTCTATTGTATATTTGTAATTTGATAAATTTGCTACCATTAAATTTCTGTGACTTGCTACCAACGTCTGGAATGTCCTCCATTGGTTTGAATGACTGCATGGTGGAGCAGGTGAACAATTTCAGACAAGCGTCACTGCAGGTTCAAACTGGTTTACGTGAGGATTGCTGATGCGCAAGAATTCTTGAGGAATGTTTTAGAGCCTGAAGCCCACCTGATTTGTCTTAACCTTTCATGTACAATTACAAGCATTATGCAATCCACAACAAATGTGTGCTGTGCTGTGATTGGCTTTCTAATTGTTTAATGTGATCCCGCGATGTAAAGGCTAATGACACTTGGTCCTAAACAGTGATGAACCACTTGTAGGAGAGAAAGCTTGTAGGAAACTTTCCAAAAAGTGTTGACCATTTTACAAGCTTTCTTATAAAGCCAGTATCTTTCCATGTGGAGCTGATTGTTGCTTTTTTATCAGTTGCATTCATTCTGAACTTCACGTTATAGAGCCAGGACTGGTTCGAGAAAGGGACACAAGATGGGAACTTACAGCGGAACCATGCCAGTGGAAAAGTGCAGTAAAGGGGTGAGAGCATCTTCTGCTGAGTCATTGGATTTTGATTCCTGCAATACATAGGTTATACTTGCATATCTGCTGAGTGTACATCTTTCATGTTCACTCATTGAGATGCATCAAGGGATTGAATAAGTGCACTTGATAATGTCTAATGTGATTTCATACATGATTACAAATGGCTATCATTTCATATAGTGCTTGAGATTCTAAGACAGTTCTCAAAAACAAAACACAAAAGCTAAGAAAATTTTCAGCTCGGCCGTCAAATGAGAGGTATGTCCTCTGCACTGGTTACAAGTGGAATGACATCAGTTTAGGTTTTCCTTTGTATGCCAGCTTTTTTTAATTTTTTTTTTATAACCAAGCTTTGAGTGCAGGGCTTTCACTCTGGCTGGCCAAGGTTAGTTCAGGATAATGATTCTTAACTACTTGCTGCTCATTTCATTTCTGTGGTCCTGCTTGAAAGTGGTCAATGTGGCTTGCCTCTGGCAATAACACCTAAAGGGGTAGTTCACCCAAACCTTTGTCATGATTCTTGACTTGTTCCAAACCACAAAAGAAGGAATACTTCAGAATGTTGGAAACCTGTAACCACTGGCATCCATCATAGGAAAAACAAATACTATGGAAGTCAATGATTACAGGTTTCCAAAACTCTTCAGTATACCCTCTTATGTTGCCAACAGAAAATAAAAATCAAACTGGTTTGGAGAAATTATGGCAGAATTTTCATTTTCTGGGAACTATCCCTTTAAGCACAATAAAGAATTCAACAATATATATATTTTTTTCTTTTAAAATTGATGCATCTAGCAGCAGTATTTTTGCCTGTATACCGCATGTTTTTTTTTTAATGCCCAACCTAAGAAATGTGGGACTGGGGTTAGGTGATTGCCTAACTAGACCAATTATACAGGCAACCCTTTAACTAGGTAAGCAGCGTTTTAACTGGCTCAAAATGAGGTGGAGGTGGTATCCCAATCATGCCATTTTTTGCTACTTGGGGAAAAAACACATTTTGCGTTACTCTTGTAATCTAATCAAGTAAATCTTTTAAAAGGTTAACATTAAATGTAATTAAATACATGACCAATGCTTGAGTATCACTTTGGGTCTGTCGGTAGCCATGACTGCCTGCCTGATTTTTGTCAGAAGGCAAAGGTGGTACAAACTTTGATGGAGGTGGCCACCTCATAATTCTCTATGAATGAAAAAAAATATATATGTAGTTTTGCACCTTGGTACCTTCAGTGGATTTTTTTTCTTTCTCTCAGCTAATGTTCATGGGTTTCCGTGATACATTTAGTAAAGCTATCTGTTGGAATTAACCAAATTTATTCAGTGTTTTGGATATTGTAGTGAAGGTCCTCTAAAAAATCTCTCCTAAACTTCCAAGAAGCACATTAAAACAAGCACTTCGGAGAAAAAGAATGCCCTTCATGAAATTTACTCCCCTAATGTGTTTATAGAACTGCTCAAACACACTTTTTTGGGAAGTGAGGGACTGCTTTCAAAGAGCCAGTTCAGAGCAGCTTATTTACAAAAATGAGATTAACTATTCGCAGAGGACTGTAACGATATGCCACACATCTTTTCAAACTGTGTAAGACTGACAGCTTTATATGTGCTGCTTACGGCCCACTCAAAAATAAAAATTGCTCTTCATTGCATCACAGGGATGCATCCTATTCATCTTAATTCTCATTAAGGCCACTCAAAGGTGCAGGATTTAGCTCGTACAGAATAATATGATTTGCGAGTAAAATATTTGTAGCATGATAAAGAGATGCAGTGTAATGTCGGTTACTGTTGTGTCTGAGTAAAACACTAGAGTATCTTGCATTACAGCAGCCAAAATAGACACTGAGAAGCCACAACAGCACTGGTCTTGTTAGCCATGTTGTTGTACCTTTTTGTACACCATTAGATGAGCTTTAAAAATTCCTTTTGAAGGGAATTGTGTGACCCTGACTTAACATTTATTACTTATCACGGTCAATCTTGTGAAGGTGAGCACTCAATCACTGATGAGGTGTTTTATTATATCCATGATAGTTGAGTCACACTGGAGGAATGTCAGAAGTGGTCAGCATCTCAGCAATTTACTAATGACTGTCAGTGCGTGTGGGCGTGGAAAGTCATGCGAGCTGACGTGATTATGAATCGTGCTCTTGTCCAGATGGAGCCAATCAAATGTTTAGAACTTGTACCTTGCGGTCACCAGATGTCGGAATGCTTGTTTGGGTTTTCACAGATTGGATATGAGGAATACAAGTGGACGAGGGAAAAACATGTACACAAATTCCAAATTCAATATTGCTGTGGCGCAGCAGTGATTTGGTTTAAAGGTCAGCTACTTCTGACCTTCTCCTAAGCTTTTGTGTCTTATTTTATTTTTGTGTATTTATTAGGTGTGTTCTTTAGTCTTTTGTTTGAGCGTGGGCTTATCAGACAGTAATGGGTGGAGGGGAGCTGTCAGTTAAGCAAGTGGAAAGGGTGTTAAAAAAACCCTTTGTCAGAGTGGAACAGGAAGTAGGTGTTTATTTTTTTCATTTCCTCACAAAGGCGTTGCAAGTGGTCTTCAGTCACCTCTAGAGTTGGCTGTTAATCACCACACTTTGCATGGATCTGTATTTTTGGAGCAGACTTAAATCATCTTGGTGCCAACATGCAGGTTTTTCTTGTAAAGGGTGTATCGTTAGGATGTAGATGGTGAATATCCAGTCTTGCTTCAGTGTAGTTGCTTTATTGTCGAGTTTAGCTCCAACCTTGTGTCTTTCTAGTGGTCCTGAATGCTTTCTTCAGGTTTGTTTATCAAGAATGAATGTTAAACTACAAGAAATTGACATAACTGACGCGGAGGGTGATGGCAGGATCTCCAACAGTTGACACTGTCGTACAAACAAGAGCTAAAGATAACCATTGAAATTTTCAAAGAGGGGGGTCTGTTCTTTCAAAACACTACTTGGCTTCGAAATAACCTAGAACTTTTCACATCCCCTTCAAAAAATGACCTACACATGCCTGTCCTCACACACATCAAATGCTTAATAATACGTCCAAATACATCTTCTACAACTACATGTTTTCCAAAGTTGAAACACTTCCCACTTGAAGGTTCTGAATCACCATGAAATTCCCTTTCACTTGCTTGCTTTCCCTCTTTCATAGCCTCTTTCCTCACAGTGATCTATGTCCTGTCATCATTGGCAGTAGTTCTGTCTGTGGAGGAAGCCACACAGTCAGCTTGCACTCAGCTTTTTCCTAGCCTTTGTCTTTCAGGGACGTTCAATTTAAGCAGCTCTCTGGAGCTTGACAGATCATAGGTGCTGACATTGCTGCAAGCCCTCAAACCTTGCTTGATCATTAATTGGTTACTTCAAATCAATCTTCATACATGTGTCAAGACTATCCCAGTGCCACTATTGTTGATCAATATTTTCTGTCATAACAGTTGTTGATCATTTGAGAGCTCCTGTGTGCATCTTTGAGCAAAAGTCATCATATTTTTGCTAGAAAAAAATGTATTGTGCAAAACTTGTACCCAAGACACACCAAGCCGATTCAAGAGAAGCGTCAATTGAAAACATGCATGACATGCATGTGATCACGCCAAACAGACAACAGCTGACTGAAACATTGTGAGAGCATGTGTCTTTCCACACCCGCAGGGGGCAGTAATCTGTTTTTTCATTCCACAAAGGGAGACAGGAACTAGTGATGCGCACATACAAACCATAATTTTATAATCCATATTGTTTGCAAATATTTGAGATTTTTTTGTTCCCTCTTGACTTGAGTGGTTTGCTTGGTCACTTATGTTTTTCTTCTCACACTCTGATTCGCTGCTAAATAAACAATCAGAGCATTCTTCTGCCAATGGCCGACAGTGATTCTACATGCTGAATCAGGCTAACTCGCTCGGACATTAACCCAACTAAAGGCAACATGTTTAGCACACCAAACAAACTAGCCTGACAGATGGCCTGACGCTGTGTCCAATGGCCGATCATCAGCTTGGTATGCCCAGGCTTTTATCTTGTCACTGTATGCCAAAAAAGGTTTCCTAGCTCAGTTGTGCCCACCCCTGCTCTCAGAAGGCCAACATCCTGTAGATTTTAATTCCAGCTAGCTCTAACATACTTGCTCAGAAGATTCAAGTCTAAAGACCTTCTTTGGCAGCTTTAGGTGTAATTAGAGTAGTAGAAAAACTTTGCAAGATAGTGGTCCTTAAGGAACATTTTTAGGCACTTATGAGGACCTTTTAGGGGTCAACAAGTTACAAAGGTGTAGCTTTGAAGATTGTCCCAGTGACAAGTTCCTTTTTCTTTTAACGGTCAGTTTTTGCTCACAAAAATGCAGTAAGTTGCCAATTTGAGCATGGGATTTGCAAAAGGATAGTGACATGAGCCTTGAATTCTTGTTGTCCAAAGTGCTGTGATATTGTTTGTTGGAGGCCTGCCTACAAGAATACTGCTTCAAATGAAGCTGTGTATTTTGTAGAATTCCCATCCATACCCAAATGGATTTTAGTCATTTCTCGCCATCAAAGGCTTTGTTGAGTGTGCGCACGGCCTTAACCATTGTCAGTGTGAATGGCCCTTGACACTTCCAGAGAAATGCCACTGTTTCAGATGCTCTGCATATTTCCTCCATAGTCTAAATGCCAGGTCAGGGGCAGCAAGAGGCTACAGCATTATACAAGTGCATTATTCACCCTGGTGCTTTACGCATAATACCAGCTATCAACCCTCTTTATGGCCACATCTCATAGCAGCAAACTTGGCTCTTGCCAGCCAGTATTGTTTTGGCTGCTGGGTGTAAGCTGAAGTGCAACGTATACTTGCAATATCTTCCTTATTTTCCCTCTACCTCTACCCTGCCCTCTCTTTTTCCATGGGAATCCCAGGGCCATATATGGTCATCAGCGGCTGGCGAGGCAAAGTAAAGGCTTTTGCTCTCTCTCTTCTTTCAAGTCCAGCTGTACCCCTCTCTATGGCCTCCTGCAGTAAAGCAGTAGCTTTTTTTTGTCGTCATTCCCTCGCATCTTTCTAGGTGAATCTTATAAAAACCTTTTAAGAAGAGAAAAATCATATTTCGCACCAGAATCCTCTTATTCTCATTATTGTAATGAGGCTTTTGTTTTCTTTTTAGGACTCTGGCTCTTAATTTACATGTCTGTGCATTTATATCAGTCTTAAGCTAATCCGTTTAAATGTATTACTGTGAATTGTTGCAATACACCAGCAATAAGATACAGATAATTGCAGATAAATATTAATATTTGTGTAGTGCTTGAAAACGCTGTACTACAAATATATGCAAGTAAAAGTTTTTGAATATGTCTTTTTGTGCAGAATGTAAGACTGATAGCGTGCGTATTCTTTTAAGACGTTTATTAGTTTGTGTAAAGCTCTGTACCGTTTACATGCACACATCAGAACCTGTTGATTGCACTAAACTGCTGCACTAGTGTTAGATTAAGTCAAAAGTTAAAGTTAATGGTTTTTTATTTCACAATTTAAATATGCCGTGTGTACTTAAAGGTACTTTTCTTTTGCCTATTGTATTTAAAGTGAAACAAGACATTTGTTTTAATTGCACAAGCGTGCTTTTTCTCTCTCTGTGTGCTGCTTTCTCTTTCTACACATGCACACTGCAAAAAGGAATTCCTTTTGTGGAAGTGGCTGTGTGCTGGTTCGTTGGTGATGTAGTGAGAGGAGGCGGAGCTCTGGCTGGCTCGAGGCTTGGAACTGTGGTGTGTTACTTATCTGGGAATTTCTGCAGTGGTATGATATAGCCAGGTCCGACTGCAGCCTCGCTAGGTGGCCTTTTGCAATGGGAGAAAGCAAGCCAGCCAGAAAGGAAGTGGGTCGTGGTAACGTCCCCTGCTTTATTAGGGAGTGAATTGGCTTTCCCTTTAAAGAAAACATGCGTGTTATCTGACCTTAGCTTGTATTCCCTATCTTTTGTTATTGCGTGAGCTAGTGCTGGCTCATAAAAGAAGGCGGCATTATGCTTTTTATTTGGTCTCGCATGTGACATTATTTTGTTTTGAACCAGCCAATTGATGGACTGTGTTTTGGGTTTTCGTGACAGATACTCAAGAGGTTATCATGTTCCATTCGGTAATAAACATTTAGAGTATGATAACCACTCACAGTTTCATGATGGCTACAGCCAGAACGTCATGCTTTAAGATATGAGAAGCCATGAAAAGAAAGTTTGCATATGGTTTGCACTTGCTAAAATATTTGCTTTTAAAGTCTGTCGATAACTTGGCTACCAGCTGAAGAGTTTTGTTTGTAAAGAAACTTGCAAAGCAAATGATGCCATGCCCTGTTTAAAGACCTGAGCTTCAAATGAGCTTCAACCTTTGAGAATTAAGTCTTAATATTCATTATATTATCATATTATGTGTTTAACTAAATGTCAGAAGGTTTTGAATGAAGGAAAATATTTCAGTAAAACAGTACTGGCTGGCTGTTGTGGTTTTGACTTTTTGTCAAGTCATAATTTCTTCAGTCTTCAGTTTTTATTTTTTTTATTTATTTTTTTAAGCTTTCAAGCTATTTTATCTTTAATAAAAGCATATTAGGACCAGCATATAAACTGATCATTACTTGATGGGTGACTTAACGATGCAAATAGGCATAAACACATTCAAGTTGCAAAAACCTTTTATTCTTAATGATGTTAAAAGTAAATGCGCTAATATAAACTTTGACTCTAGTGATGTAGAATGTACATTTCCTTGTAAAATGACTTTATTTGTTAATGTGTACCATTTTGTGCTGTGACTTTTCCGAAAGTGGCCTGCAGTTTTGAATCAGCTCATTTAACTTTCAAACTGTCAATAGTTTTCAGGAAAATGTGGAAATAAATATTTTCCTCAGTTAGTAGTCTTTGAAGTGACAGAGGCTACACAATCAGCTAAATGTTGGTGACATTCTTTTTTATGTAAATATAGTGGCCAATATATAGTCACTGTAATTCCCATGTTTTGTTATTCATAATGAATGGTTTTATTAATTATTGTGACATATTTCTCACCTGGTGAAGTTGAACTGTGATAAACTGACAAAGATTTTTTTTCATATAGTTTTGATAATGATAATTGAACATAATATTTTATGTTGACTGGTTTAGGCCCGTCATTGATCAAAAAATATATAAATTAAAAACACTGATTTGTTAAAGGTTTTATTCATTAAGAAAAGCACTGCAGTGTTGTGCTGTGATGAAGTTTTGCTTCAACTTTTTTCTTTTTCATTTTCTTTTTGTGAAACTGAAATAAAAACAATATTGTGTCTAAAACTTGACCCACTGCATATTAACTTATTGCCGATTTGTAAAAAATCTATGAAGTATCATGCTTGCCTGCAAATATTTTGGAAAATGTAACCTTTTCTTGCTTGAAATTACTATACTATATCATATTTTGAAAATATATCAAAAAACAAAAGCCTATAGGAGTATTTTAATTTCATTCAGCTTCAGTTACTGTGTAGGGACTGTCTGTCTGTTTGTCTTGCCATCGTATTTTTGTCAGTAAATGTTTTGTAAACGTCGACTGTAGAAATATTACTCAAGATTGCATAACTCCTAAAGTGCTTTGACATGACACTCTCAAGTCTGAGCCATCTTTTCAAGCATTAAGTATAAATTGCATAGATGCATGTTCTTAAATTGTATATTTTTTGCGCTTTTGTTCCCTAAAATGTATGTTGTTTCCTTTTAAATAAAACAAAAGTGCATACATTGCATCACTATACCAAAATAAACCCCAGCTAAATCTTCCGGACATGATTTTTGTAATTAAATGCTTATAAAATCAGTTTTTATCTTATAATATGAGTTTGAAGCAATTGCATGACCTCACAAATCATTAGGCCATGCAGTCGTAAACACGTTCACATAGGTGTTGATATGTGGACAAGAACGGTCAGATAATAACGGTCATGACTAAACCTCCGCTTTTAACCACTGGCTTTCTATAAATGGTCTGGGTGGGCTGCGCAGAGGCTTTTGTGTTGTTGACACACAAATGTCTGCATCAGGTCTTTGTTTTCCATCACAAATGACCTTTAATATGCTTTTAATTGGATTGTCGTCCGCAGTGGTGGAATGATGGAAGAGCACTGTAGGGTTGGGAAAGCGTCCCGATTCAGCTGAGAGTCTACAGGGGCTGCTAGAGGAAGTGAGATGGGAGGGGGATTCAAGTGTCTTCTCCCCTTGAAGTGAAGTGCTGCTATAGTTAGATCCAAACGCTTCTCGTGATGACTTGGGAGATAATCACTCTTGGGTTTGCTCCCGCTTCACACAGTCAGCGGCCCTTCTACACACACACACACACACACACACACACACACACACACACACACACACTCTTCTCTACTCTGGTGGAGTGAAGTCACCGTTCCTTTTAAAGTATGGAAAAAGCCCAGTGTCCTCTTTTCTGAACTGCAGCTGATGGCTGGTTATTTGAACATGCATTTGGTTCATCCTGTAATGTTTGATTGGAGGTGTGTGATGTGATGAAGCCACCTCTGTTACGTCTGTTGCTTGCATGTTGATGCCTTTTTCACTTTTTCTTTGACATTTACAAACAGTTAATCATCTATAAATGTAGGATGGAAAAGGAGGCTGCCTTCGTTAGTCATAGCCATCATAATTGTAAAAATAATAACGCGTGTTACATATGCATGCATGGAACACAAGATATGTTTTATTTATATATTTATAAAGTAAATTGTTATTAGTTGCTTGAGTAGGTTTAAGGTAATTAGATTATATTAAATATGTGCAAAACTATTGACCATTTTATGTATGGATGTTGATTCAGGTGTTACCAAACTAAATTGTTTTTTATTGCATATAATAATAATAATAATAATTTATTTATCAATTCCAATTATTATATTCCAGTGCTTTCTCCTATCTTTGATTTTTATCACCACACAGAATTGTCAAAATATCTTAATCAGTGTTTTAATTTTATAGTCCATTTTTAAACATTTTTCCATTTTAAAACATTTTTGTCTTTTCCATAACTTCTCCATTTTAGCATGTGAAATAAGATCCAGACCGTTGACTAATTTAGATTCACCCACGAATGCTTTAGTGAGCATTTGTACTGTGTTCTACTGTTTGGCAGTTGCTCCTTGACAACATTATGAGGCTCTTCCTCATGGTTTTACCCTATTATGGAGAGCCCTCATCAGCTGGTCCAGATGGACTTTTACCCTGTGTTCAGGGGTCCGTAATCATGTGTTCAGAGTTTGACCATAAAGGGCCATGAGAATCGCACTGGTTAAGCCCAACTAAAGAGCTCAAAAACACAAGCGCCGCGCTTCCAAAAGAAGCCGGACCCCCTCCAGCCCTCAGCTGGAGGACTTTCTTTTCATCTCCCCCTCGCTATATTCCGTCTCCAGGGGCTGCTGGAACAACCCTGGTGCGTTTGAAATGAATTCCTGTCTTGTATTTATTTATGTTCATTACAAAGGGCCAATGTGACCAAACTCTTGTCTTCTTTTTTTTTTTTTTTTTTTTTTGGTCCCTCTACACTTTGAGTCCCATTTCTGTGGATACAAGCATGGCTGTCAGTAGAGAAGCAGCGATCGACTAGCCAGAAACTGAAGTGGCCTTTTTTTGTAATAATCGTTCATTTTAAAAATTGCATGACATTATGATGCTTTCAAACCCAAGAAAAAAGACTCCGTTTGGACGGCTTTCATTAAAACTTTTTAAATCTAGGACAAATGAGCAGGATTTATAGCAATTTCTTCTGTAAAAACCACTATATAGTTCACTTGTGTTTGATTTACAAGTTTTGTTCATTTGATCTTATGTGTGGATTGTGTACCTGAAAAATGTATCTCCCAAAGCTCAGTTCCTGGTGTTAGAAATACGGGAAGAAAATCTTAAATATTAAATTGGACATTAGAGGTTTTATTAATGCATCTATAAGACGAACACCTTTCTTATGAAAAGTATGGTATTTTCTTTTATGAGCCACTTTTCTACTAAATGGTTTGGTATGGCTTACTTTTGGAGGCTTTCCCACCGCACGGTACAGCATGGTTCAGTATGTCTTTCTCTTTTTGCTGACTTTTCCACTGCTTTCTATGCCTAGTATCTTAAAGAACACTTCCATCAGTAGCCTCTTGTGTTGTGGGTTGATTTGTCACACATTTGTTTGTCGCATTTACGATGATGACACGGCAGCAACTATAGCAATAATCTGACCCACATTAAGCGGTACTAAACTGCTGTAAAAATGCAAACCAATCCAAGCTAGCAGTGCAGTATTATAGTTAATAATGCATATTCACTACCAGAGTTGTTTTGTTTATAGCCCTAACCAAGGAAACACTGTGATTCCTGCTGTACTAGTGCCAGGCAGAGAGTGAATTAGCTTCTTTTTTCCGCCCAGCTTACTGTTATAGTTTTGTACAGTTATATTTTATGAAGCGTCATTTTACAAAACTAATCATGTTTGTACTATAGAATTAGGATTGATTGAATTTAAGGTCAGATACATTTTTTTATTGAATTTAATTTTAATGTAAAAAATATTGAATAGTATTGAATCAGCCAATTTTATTATATGAAAACCTAAAACAATAACAAAAAAACAGCATCAATCTGGCATGGAAAAACAACGTGTCACTAGCCATCAGTAGCATTTTTGAGATCTTTACCTTTGCTATCTCTCCCAGAGTGTTGTTTTTAAGATTAGGCCGGCACATATGATGAGCACCGTATTGTTTCAGCTGTAATCTGAGCTGTATTTAACCTTTATGTCTGTATTAAGTTAGTCTATAGTTAACGCCCTGTAATTAGTGCTGTTTGTCTTGTCCAGATTGAATGGTGTACTCGAGGAGATGTGGGGGTCGTGACCCGGCTTCTCTTTCTCAGCCTGATTCTGAGAGGCTTTTCTTGGGTGGCATGTTTGTTTGAGGTTTGATCACCACTTAAATCTCAAGTGTTTTGATGGTTTTCTGTATTCTGGCACGGTGGCACCCTAGTGCATGCATTGAGGATTAATGTTTACTCTGGTCTTGTGAAAAGTTAACATAGAGTACTTTGGCAAATATTTATTTGCTTACAAAAATTATCCAGTAATTTTATTTATTTATATTTTGTAATTTATATATGAATTGTTTAATTTATGCTCAATCTTGCTTCTGTTGTTACCAATCAACAACAATAATTTGTTCCCATTATACAGTTTTTATAGTATTTTTATTAAAAACATTGTTTCTAGTGTCAAACTGTCAACAGACAAATTGTAAAAATAAATTACCATCATAAGTTTTATGTTTTAAGTTTACGTTTTTTATCTTTTACTGTGTCCCTTAAAGGGAATAATTTTTCATGTTTTTTTTTTTTATCCCAAATTTGTTTAAATTTATTATTAATCCTATTTCTATTATCAACAAACATAATTTCTAAAAAATATATAAAATGATTTATTACATTTATTTATTAACATTGTTTTTAGTGTCTCCAAAGATTGCAATTTAAATGTATATAATAAAGATAATATAGTATTTTTAAAATTATATATTTTTTCTAATTTCACAAATGAAATCCAACGATAATTAATTAAACAGTTGTAATTTATTTAAAAAACAAAATGTTGTTTATATGCAAAAATACAAGTATTTTACATCATTACTGTTTTTCAACACTTTCATGGTCCTCCATTGGACAGACAATTTCAGTCTTGTCATGATGCTCAAACAAACTATAATGTTTTAAGAGTGTCACGGTGGTTAAACCCTTCTGGGAAGTCACCGTACTAATGGTTTACTGTTACCCATCTCTGCATATTGCACACTTTACTTTTAACTTACTGATACTGAATGTGTCTTGTAGAAGTTTAAGGTTGGTGTAGGATCAGGTTTCACAACTCTACCATGCTTCGCTTCCTTTATTTGGCCCTCATAGAAATGAGGCACTTCAATAGTCAGTGCTGACGTTCATAAAGCAAAATATGATATTATATGGGGGTTAAACACTCTCTTGGTTGATTGAAGACCTTCTAATGTATTTGTGATGTGTTCAGAAATCTGAGTGAAGAGTGCTTTATGGGAAATACGGGCATGGTGTTTCTTTCACACCTCAGTTAGAGGAAGTCCAAGCTGCATTTTCTGATAGAACATTATTGCTTTTGTAGGCATTTCAGACTAGATTATGTTGTCCACACACCCTCATTATTGCCCACATCCACTTTTTTATTATAGTGGTTTTATGGTGAAGAGGAAGTGCTCAAACTTGTTGTCTTGGGTGATGCATCGGATGTTCTTATTTTATTTGTTTTGTTGTTGTTGTTGATCATATAATAATTGACAAATAATATGGTGAATATTGGGCATTTTAAGATTTGGACTGTCTTTAAATGGGATACACCCAAAATTTTACTGTACTTGGGTGTTTCTAAACTTTTTTTGAGTATATTCTATTCGACCTAAAATAATATATTTTTTATATATTTTGAAGAATTTTAAAAACCAGTAGCCATTGACTTTCATAGTATCATAGTTGAGCTATACCTCACAAACTCCAATCTAAATGGAGTTTTTTCTCTTTCTGCAAAGCCTTTCAGTTTCCCTCATCATTTGACATTCATCCATGTTTACTTACCACAGCATTACATTACATCAGAGACTATGGAATACGCAAGACATTTCACTCATATAGTTTTAAATAGGGAAAAGAGTCAGTATGGCGAATGAAGCCCTGCCGTGTAGTACAGGAGCCAATCGGTCAAGGGGTTCGGTCCAGACGCATGTTTTTTTTTTGTTAAGAACCCTCTGGGTTCAGCAAACTCATTGCAATCTCATCGCAAACAGACATGAGAAATAAATCCACATAAATAGTGTTTGAAACAAATGTTCGCTGCTTTTGTAATCTGTATGAATCAAATGCTAGGTAGAGACAGTCCTGTCTGATCTCATGAATTCTCGCCTCCGCCAGTCAAACGCAAATCACATGACAGCAACCACTTGAACACCCACAAACTTGTAAACAAAGAGGCCGCTGTCATTTCAGAGCTAGATTTGCCATCAAGACCATGTTGAGAAGTACCTCAGAAGACCTGCGCTATTGGACAAGTCATTATTTAGAGGATGAAATTGTGTAACACAAACAGAATCGGCTCGCACCCCTGACTGTATCATTCCCTGACTGATCAAGCCACTTACATGTGACCCTTAAGGCCGTCTTTTTTACAAATTCTAATAATTGATGGTAAATGCTGTTCAAATTCCTGCCATGCCACTGAGCGTCATTTGAAATCTTGTATTAAATAGCATCATTATCGCTTATGGAATGTGTGCGTTTGTGCCATACCTCGAGTTGTCACAAACGTGGTGTGACACAGGTCTACGTTTCTCATCTGGTGTGTGACCAGCTCTGCACAACAACCATTCAGCAAGTACAAATACCAGCATAATATGTGTATGCGCAGTGAGAGTGAATGGCCATGTGTCTTAGGGTGTAGTGTGTACAGAGATTGTTTTTCTGAAACGCAGTAAAACGCTTGTCTGGTTTATTCTAAACCGCCATATTTAAGACGATAACACACTAGTGTAAATACAGCCTTAGTCTCAACTGCTTGTGATTTGTAAACTTGCAACCTTGATTGGAGTCTAGAATTAGGCACCTTTATTCTAAAATGAAAGCGTTTGGTCAATAAAATGACATTGTGTTCTCTTGTGGTCATCTTCACTGTGGTTTGGATAAATTTGATCACTCTTTGTGTTTTGTACACTGCCTCTAATGAAACTCTTGCTCAGCAGTGTATAAATTCTCATTTGGCTGCTGGCACAGTTTTCCCTTAACAGACTGCGGATTGAATTCTGCATGCATTTGTCTGAATTCTGCATGCATTTGTCTGTCTGCAAGAAGTGAAATGTGCTACCTTTCAAAACAATAGTACTCCTATCAGTCACCGTGGCATCGCCTGTAAGAGGAAAAACATGGAGGCGTGGCTTATGCACATCTGAACCCCTCTATTTTTAGCAGTGCATCACAGAGCAGATCCTACACAGCATGGTGCTGACATTTTTGGTTACAAGGCTGATCGGCAGCTGTTTAAATGTATTTGTGGTGCTTTTGTGTATTGAAGTTCACCACTTGTTCCTTAAGAGCAGCTTAAGTGGTCTATTGTTGACATTTTAGACAGGAATCCTTTTGGATTTAATTGAACGTCACTCTTCTCAGTAGTTCTGGAGATTTCTCGTTTACATTCAGCTACACTGCTTTTGACTGCAGAATTCAGCTCTTGACCAAAGGTGTTTCTTTAAATCTTTTTTTTTTTACTTTAATATATTGCAGTTTGCTCATCTTAAAGGAATACTCCACTTTTTCACAAATACACAAATTTTACAAGTCACCTAGAGTCAACCAGTTGGGTCCAGATTTGAATCCATGCAGCCAATCTTTTACTGTGGGAGTACTTTTTAGCTTAGCTTAGCATCAATCATTGAGTCTGATTAGACCATTAGCTTTCTAAAAAATTTAAAAAGGGTTTTGATCATTTTGCTATAAGCTTGACTCCTCTGTAGTTAAATCGTGTACTAGTTACCTAGCTAGGGATTATTTTTTAAGTGATCGTAATATCATTGTGCTGCTGCAGCCAATTGTACGACAACAAAGTCCCTTGATTATTACTTAGCAATATTATTTGATTATTATTTAGCAATACCAACAATATTCTCTCAATCCTAATTCACAGTGTAACTACATAAGAGTAAAGCTCTAAATGGAAAAAATTATTAAAACGTTTTTTTTTTTTTTCTTTTTTGAGTGAGATGCTAATGGTCTAATTCGATTCTATGATTTATGCTAAGCTAAAAGTGCTCCTGCCAGACCCGGAGATTTGGCTGAAGGGATTCAAAAATGGTAAAACTCAACTGTTTAAATCTAGGGGACTTGTAAAATGAGCTTATTTAAAAAAAAAAAAGACTGTTACTTTAATGGGGCTGTGTGTAAATGTTCATGCTCTTAGGATTTCTTTTCTATATTGTCAATTTTTGTACAATGGAATTTAAATAAAGTCTTCCCCCTCTTCCTAGGAAAACCTGTAGGCAGATTTACTACAGTACTTGGGTTTTTGCCAAGAAAATATAAAAAGAAACCAGTCTTTTTGGGATCAGATTAATTGTGGTCTCTCTCTAAACAAACTTTAAAAAAAAAACCAAGATAGTCAGTTTTTCCAGAATTGTTCAGATCGAACCCACATCAAACCTTTTTATACCCACATATATCTGCTTTACCTCCATATTTATTACTAATCAATGCATCTCTCCAGCTGTGTCAAACTCGTTTTAATGGAGATTTGGCAACTTTGGCAACTTTGGTTTCCTCCTAAGTCCATACATGTCTGCGGTCTCAGTACGTGCCTGTCTGCAGCCATCAGTTGATGTGGGATTTGGATTATTACCAACATTATTCAGATTAACTCCCAGATGTCTGCTGAATGTACAGCCGAACCACCAAATAAAAAAGACCTCATATGTCTGTTGGGATCAGCCTAACACCCACATACCCAATCTGTCTTCTTTACACACCGATGACGTTCCTGCATTACTCTGTACATGTTCTTAAAGGAATTTACAGTGTGTTTTTTTCCCCGCTTATGCTCCAACATGGCACTCAGAAGCACTTGACAGAATTAGTTTAGAGTCCTTCATTTCATTAGAAAGCGTTTTCCCTTGTCTTGGAGCTCAAAGTCCAGCTCTGCATTCCCTGATGTGGTCACGGCCTCTCACACCTGTCAGGCCTGAACAATTACAGCCATTAAAGGATTGCCATTGTTGGGCTGTGGGAACTGCTGGGCTAGGCTTTTAATAAACAGTGTGTTTTGAGGCCAGAGGGAATGCTTGCTTACCTTAAGGGGACACGTGTTATCCCGAGGCAGAAAGAATGACATCAAACATTTGGGTGCTACTGAAAAATCTGCAGATTAACTTTTTGTTTTGTGTTACTGTAAAAACCCATTCTGATTCTGTTTTAAGTTAATTAGCGTGGATGATGATTGAATTACAATGACGCAATCTTTTTTTCGTGGTGTTTTTGTAACCACTTTTTGTTTTTTTAATTATCAGTTTAAAAGGCCGGGAACATTTTGAACATTTTGTCTTCAATTGTTTCGAGTCGTTCCTGACCACAACAATCATATGACTCTAATGAGCTGGTTGGATTTAATGAGTCATTTCTAAAGACTCGCATATTAGCGTTGAGTGGATTGAATTAGACTTAATTGGATAGGCTTGTTTACTGAACCACATTGTCAAAGTGTCAGTCAACAGGAAAAAGAAAATGCAGTTTTATTGTGTGAAGATTTGGGAGTGTGATTTATTGGCTTGATAACTGTCGGTTTATTACTTTGGCTTTGTTTAAACCTGGTTTATTTTTGTATAAACCTGGTTAATAAGTTTATTTTGACCATTTGGGTTTCATTCAGACCCTTCTCTCATTGTTTGTCATGTTCTATATTAGGGCTGCACGATATTTGAAAAATCAAGCATGGCAACATTTTGTTTATCTGCAATATACATTGCAATATGAATACAACAATTGAATTTAACAATTAGTTAATTTTTTTAACAAATTACAAGCTTTTATAGATGCAGTAGAGCAATGATAAAATTTAAACAGTGCTTTGTGGATTTCTGTGTATTCAGGTACGGACATTGAATAATTAAATGTAGATTATTACTGTTGTACCATTGTATAACTTGTTCAATAAAATCAATCTTTATTAAAGATTCCTGAATGTGTTAAACTCTCTTAAACGAGCCTTAAAAATGTATAAATGATAAACTGTCAGTCCATTAGGGTTAAACACTGCAGTGGCTTTACAAATTGCATGCGTTCTCAATTGTGGAGCTGATAAACTGTAACACTGGATGCGCACATTGCGGTATTGATGCTTAAATGATAGTCTTCTGACAAACAAAAACAACAATGTTACACATCTTCGTTGCATTTTAGTACAACACAGCAAAGTATGAATATCTTGTGTTTCCCATTTTCCCCTTAAGTAAACCCTCAGACTCTGGTATTTCCTAACAATAATACCATGAAATCACATACTGCATATTAGGCACTACATTTGATTGTAAGTGTAACATCTTAATTATGAATGAAGCATAAGTGGTATGAAGTAGTAGCCCATTTAAGCACTTTTTCCCTTCTGCTTTATGAATACTAATGAATTCAGACATATTATTCAGCTCACATATATATATTTTTTGGCAGATTTTGTTGCTTTGTTTCCTACCTGGACAATATCGAAAGTATTATCATTTTTATTTATTATTATTTCTTTTACTTGTTTAAAGTAACGTTTGGCTAATTTAAAGTTGACTCCAAATGAAATGGGAAACTATCAATGACACTTTAGTTTGTATGTAAGAGTTGATAGAAAAAGACTGCATTGTGTACTGAAAAGGGTAAAAATAAGGACTTCAGACCAGTAAAAGTAGTTCAAACAGTCCGTGAGCATCTGTTTGGACAGTCCTGGTTTCCTCTACCACTAGTTTGACAAGGCACTGATAAGAGTAAAGAGGCCCACACATTTCTACCGCGGTAACTGTAAACAGCCCAAATTTGGGCAAGGATTTTACCCAGATAGTCATGTGGCCTGAACGTGAGGATGGTTTGTGTGTTTCCCCTCTTAGTCTATGGTATTATCATGGCAACCGGCCATATGACCAGGAAATTTTATGGGCAGCCGTTCAAGAGGGGTATAACTGAGGCTGGATGATGCTCAAGGTTGTCCGTTTAGTCCGAGGTGTTTGACATTGAAAGTTGCTCTGAAAAGATAAGGTCACTGTGAAACCAAAACTATTGTTTTTCACACTCTAGTCCTAGACAGTTTTATGCTTTTAAACATTCACAAATGAATGCATTGGCTCAACATCTTAAAAAATGTTGCGATCAATTATTTATTGCTTGATTTGGTTTCTTTTTTTTATAGTTTCTGTAGGATTTTTTTTGTTTTTCAAAAATCACTCATGTTCATTTATTGATTAGAAATACAGTACACATTGTATTATCATGAATTATTATTGCAGTTAAAACCAACTCTTTGCATGTATTTTAAAGTTTATTTGTCATGGTAAAGCTGCGTTTTTATGTTGTTGGACAATATTGTAGAATGATGTTGCTTGGCTATTTTGCAGCTAAAATTAGAAATGTGAGTTCTTTTGTATAGATGTGTACATGATGTGCAGTGTAATTACCACTGCGAAACTAAAACGGGTAGTAGCAATGAATACTTTTTACTTGGGTACATATTTCAGGCTGTACTTCTTTACTTTTACTTGAGTACAAAAGGTTAGTCAGTACTTCAACTTTTACCAGAGTCGTTTTAAACATGAGTATCTGTACTTCTACTTGAGTAAAGGATGTGTGTACTTTTGCCATCTCTGGTGCTCAAGACAGTCCTCTTTGTTATTCTCATCATGAATCACAGTTGTGGAAAAAGAAAACAAAATAGTTTGATCCATTGAAATTCTAATAGTATATATTTTTTTAAAGCATTTGATGCAAAATATGGATTTTTAACTTTGTATGTGAAATGTACTTCCACTTTTAATCAATTTGCTGAATACAAACAGATAAAAATAATTAAATAAAAATCTGCTGACCTCAAACATTGGCAGGGCACACATATATTGTCATGGCAGTGACATCGCTAGTCTCTATCAGGCTCTTTTGTTTCATCGAGTGGTAACATGCTTTAATTACAGACCTCCAAATCTCCCTCAAGGGATTTTGGTTACCTGATGATATAATGTGTCTTTGTTTGGAGGAATAGGTTCCCACTGAAGATTAATGTTTGGCCCTGAAGCTCACTTTTGGGTTTATGAAACTGTGTTTTGCTAAGACTCTTAATCCAAACATTAGGTAACCAAAATGCTACGTGCCGCTTTAATACCATTTTAAAATATATTTAAAGTTTGTTTTTAAAGATGCTGAATGATTCATGTTTAGATATTAATTCCTGATTTTTCTTCTCCTTTTCAGGCCTGCATAGATGATAATGTGGACATGGTGACCTTCTTGGTGGAGCATGGGGCCTGCATTAACCAGCCCGACAATGAGGGCTGGATCCCCCTTCACGCCGCTGCCTCCTGCGGATACCTCGACATCGCGGAGTAAGTCACACTTCTATGTGATGTTTTTCAGTACCTATTTAAAATATATATGTTTTTGTCTAGACCTGAACGTAACTTAACAAACTGTATATCATATGCATAAATCCTATTTAAGGCCCTGTGATTTCAGCAATGCACAAAAGACAGATGCAAATACAGAATCCAGGCTTAAAAACAGAATTTATTTAAAACACAGTGTCAAAGAATTTGACAAATCTTTTGCGTTAAATGATTTAAACAAAGCCCATTTCAACTGATTTACATATGGCTGTTCTTTGCCATGGTTTTATTAACTGACAAATACAATGACAGAAATGCATTGTCCCTGGTGTGCGTTATGATGCTATGTTAGTAAGGTGCGAAATTACGTTGATTTAACATTGATTTAAAGTTGAAACTATGTCGAAGAGACCATCTGAAAACGGGAAGGTTTCAAAAAACCTGGTCTTTACATGCAAAGTTTTTCTTTGTCTTCGTCAAACCCACTTATTTTGGATCACATGGAGAAAATGTTGGTTGTGGTTGATGAAACGTTTGAGTTTTCAGCATTTTAAACAATGTTTTAGATAAGGGAGTCATAATTTGGGATCATAGTAAGTATAACAAAAGTTATTTACTTTTTACAAAGATTTAAAAAAATGTCAAAGTTACTGTTAAGATGTATATGTCATGATTTAAATGGATTGTAAATGTGTTTTTATTACTAAAACTTAATGTAACTATAAAAACTAGGTTCGACAAAATTAGAACAGGAAAAAATTGAATCCAGAAAAGATTAAAACTGAAAGAAAAAAAAAATGGATTTTGGGAATAAATTTTTTGTTTACAAGGCTCTACATTTATAATTTTCAATCCGTCTGTCCATTCATCGGTTCTTCCCTCTGTATGCCTATCTGTCTACTTTTCAAATACTCTGGAAGTATAGATTTTAATTTATATTTGTTCCAGACTCAGACTTTCAATGTGAAAATAGACTTTGGTGATTAGAATTATACCTTTTTGGAATTCTATGCAATTTTTTTTGCACGATGTGAACAATATTAAATGGCAAATCATGCCAACAGCACTGCCACAGTTGTATTGTATCACTAAATAAATAAATTGACAAATCAAACATACTGCAATGAGTGCAGTTGTCAGTAGTAGGAGACGTGCGTCTTGTGAGGTGTTCAGCACAACCATATGATGACATATTGACCACGTTTGTATGTGCAGTTTCTCCTTTCTCTCACAGTTGATCCATTGATAGGGTGTTTTACCAACTATGTGTAACCTGGTTAAAAGGTCAGCCCAAACTCAAAGCCCCAAGTGACCTCTGTTCTTACACTACACCACAGTGATGGATTAGCACCTAGCGTGGGCTGAAATCATAGCTGTAGCGCATTCGATTTGGCACTCATCAAGTGTTATTCACAAACGAGCCATTCATGCTTTACTAAGGATTGATAAACGTATCCTCTTCTATGAATTGATGATGTATTTGACTGTATAAAACTTTATTTCATTTCGGTTTCATAAACTGCTCGCTTCCTACAAACCGTGTGGCCTTCTAAGGTAGCGAATAGTGAATAATGCTACACGGTTTAGAACATATTGCTAAGCTAACATCACAGTGTTCTAATATGAACCAAATAAATGCAGTTTTTTTCTAAATGAACTTATCCACAATCTTAAATCAGCATGCCACCCACTTTGCATTTTGACATGCTTTTTCTGATTGTAACATGATTCATAATGTCCTGTCAGTTATGATAATTGTTGTCATGGGCATTTCTTGATTGGTGTGCAGACTTTAGTCTTTGTTGCTTTGTTGTTAGTGTCAATCTTCTATATGAAGTGGGTGTTTTTAAAACTGAATTTCATGCTTGAGTTATACTGAAGGCTGGCGAGCTGTATAGGGAGCACGGCACTCTAGAGAAAATATCAGCTGACTTTTAAATAGGGCAAACAGTAAATCAGAACAAGCTTGCTTTTGTCCTGAATATTGCGAGTACTCTGACCTGTTTTGTGTGTGTTGATAGGACTAATATTTCTAGAGCCAGAAATAGGAATTGGTAGTGGTCTGTGTTAAAAATGGAAGAATGAAAGACTCAAATATGCTAATTAGCAGCAAATAAATTGATAGATTATGTGAATGAAGATTTTTCATAGTTTCTTTCAAACAAAACTTTATTAGGAAGACTTGTATATTTTTGCAAGATACACGTCATAAAGAGAACCAACATTATTTGTGCTCATTTGCTTTTGTTAGTAACGGGCAATATGTGTCATGTGGCTGTGATTTGCCTTTACATATAATGATCTTTTTTCTTCTTCTACAAATTAACATAATTGGAGTACAAAGCTCTCTCAGAATAATAATAATAATAATAATAGTAATAATAATAATAATAATGTAGGTATCGGCTTCCCTTATTGCCAGCTGAACAAAACAGCTACTTTTTTAAAATTCAGTGAACTTCCAATAAAATAGAAGGACAATTTTGACAAATTCAATCGAAATCGTCAATTATTATGTAACAGTTAAAAATAGGAGAGAATGGTTGAATAGTCATCCAAACAACCTTGCTTTCACATAAGTTGAGAACATTATCGCCCCACAATGCAAAGCCAAATATGATGATTATGCTTTAGTTCATAAATATAGCTTTTTGTAGTTACTTGTATCCTGTCTTTTACATTGGTGTTTGACTCATGGTAAGTCTAGGTTAGCCGTTTTAAATGTGTAAGAAAATCCAGTCTGTAGTAAGCGCAGGTCTGTGCGGTCTTGTTCCCTAGTACTGTGGCTCTTGAATCTGACATCTGAGCAGTGTGAGGTTACTGAGGCCGCTGTGTTGAGCACACCAAGGTCAATGCTGAAATGCTCTTTCAGACAAGAGGTAGTCACTCCTTCATAACTCTCAAGTCTATGTGCTTAGTGGCGTGAATCCAAACTGTTAACCAGTAACAAAAGTGAAAGACCCCTTCACT
The DNA here is from genome assembly GCA_903798125.1 of Danio choprae. Classification (NCBI taxonomy): domain Eukaryota; kingdom Metazoa; phylum Chordata; class Actinopteri; order Cypriniformes; family Danionidae; genus Danio; species Danio choprae. The sequence continues at coordinate 4,241,875 of CAIGQW010000596.1, forward strand.
CAATTTTGATTTAGATCATGACTTGAACTCTTATGGGCTGTTTATACCTGCTTACTTAATGCATTTATTTCGGGTCGGATAGCTATCCGATTATGAAAAGTGCAGGTGTAAATTCCCTCCAAAACACATTTGAGATGGATATATACTCCAATTGTTCAAACCACTTCAGGAGGTGGTCTGGGACACATTGCAGATAAAACTGGACAGGTCTAAATGCATCTCATTGTTGAAACCGCACTTGTAAATCACTATGTAAAAATAAATTAATGTTAGACCAAGTTTTAGGCTTCCAAAGGGTTCCAACAAGCATCAAGATGTATGGCTTACATTTCTATAAAAATAATAATTACATAAGCGTCAGATACCTCACAAAATAAATTTGAGAGCATGTTTTAGGCTAGATGACAAAGTCATATATATCAGTGCTAAAGCAACGAGCAACTAAAAAACCCAAATGGCCCATTTTCACTGAGTGGTACAGTACGGGTCGGTAAGGGTCACCTTTATCAGGCTTGCGTTTCCACTGCCAAAAGGGGACCAATGGTCATGGTGTACGACAGAAAGTTTCAGTTGACGTCATTCTCGCTCGAGGAAATGTCAAAGTAAAACTGTATGGGTCGTTCACATATCATCATATGAGAAGCACTACTCACAATATAAATGCTTTATACACATAAATACTTGTGTATAAATGTTCATTACTAACCTTTCTATGATTATAACTGTAGATCAATGATAGGGTGAAATAGCCTACTGTAACGTCTGCAATTGTATAAAATAAATAAATAAATGCAACACATACAGACCCTTACAGTCTCCAATATGTTACCAATTATAGAAAAAACTACATACAGCATGCGTTTAATCCTTATTTGGGTTCAAAAACAAACATCCAGAAACATCCATTAAAGCGTACGGAACCGTACTGTACCACTAAGTGGAAACGGGCCAAATGTTGATTGTCAGGGATGTTTATTTGTATGCCGAATAAGATGAATAGCTTACATTTAGGTTGAAATAATAGTAATTACATAAGCATTAGATACACATTAAGTTGCTGTAACCTAGGTAATTTTTCATATAGCATGGGATTTGAAGATTGGAATCATGTCCATTTAGTTTTAGGGTTGGGGAACTCTTCTCAAAAATCATTTAGCTACCATATCACAGAAAACGCATGACCAGGTATAAACAGCCTCTTAGGGTCACGTAAAATGAGACCCCATTTCATTTTTCAATATTTCAGCTTTTTTCTTCCAAAACTTCCATAGCAGCAGATTCTGCTAATAACACCTATTGCTATTTTAAACATCTTGCCATGTCTTCACAGGTATCTTATCACACAAGGTGCAAGCGTCGGTGTAGTAAACAGCGAAGGAGAAACGCCATTGGATATCGCAGAGGAGGAGGCCATGGAGGAGCTTCTGCAAAATGAGATCAACCGGCAAGGTACTGCTTTGACACACATTTTACAGCCACTTCAAACATCATCTTTCCTGACAATGATTTGCTGTAAGGCTTACTGCCAGGTGTAAGGCTCAGTGTTAGGTCCACGTCATGTTTTAGTTGAGATCATTGCCTTCTGAAGATTTTGAGTCAGAGTTCTTCAAGTGAATTGCCTTGCACGGATGGCTTGGGGTGATTTGTACGTCATGCTAAACTTTCTCAGCTGCCGTGCGCTCGAGTCGAGCCTGCAAGTCTTGGCAGGACTCCAGTGAGTGCACTGACTCAGAATTAATATTAGACCAGAAACACATCTCACAGCACCCTTTCTCCTGGTCCGTTCTTAGCTTGTCTTTTGACCCGGCCGGGTCCTTGATGTCCGAGGTATATCATGCGTGTGTGGAGTCATAAAGGATTTAGGAAGTTCAGTGCGGACGGCTATAGCGAGGTGCATTACATAATAGAGAAACATGATCCATTTAACCCCACACCCATTGCAATAATCCCAAACTAGATGCTATGGTTTTTCTATTTTTGGCCTTTGCCATTCTTAATGATGAAACGGAGCCTGTTGCTACTGAGAGGCTCTGTTTAGACATGCGCTAGCAGCCTGAGGTGCTGTGTGGCTTCTTGCTCACTGTGATGTATCAGTGGCAGATAATACAGACACTGCACTGGCTCAGGGGGTGCATTGAGTGCAGCTAGTGATGAAGGCGTAGCGTTTCCACTTTTCTGTAGAAATCTGTGAACAGGATTTAGCAAAAGGGTTGAGCGAGTTCTAAGGCTTTCTGATTTGTTAAGTTGGTACAACTGGCCCTGAGAGTGAAATAACAGAGTAACATTAATGGGTAGTAGAGAGAAAGTGGGAGACCTGAAAAAGTCTATGAGTTGGGATTTAAATAAGTGTTTGCTGTGCAAATGAATAAACCATAAGTCTACTAACACTTGACAAATAAGTAGGGGTGTAAAATTACATTGTAATATCGACATATCGCAAAGTAAAAATGTGACACTGAGTCTTAGAGATGTTAAAGGTTCCATGAAATTAAAAGAATGTCTTTTAAGATGTTAGTATCAGTATTATTAGTTTTTAGGATATCTATAAGCTAGTGCGCACCAAAACAGTGACAAAATTCACATTCAGAAGATGTTCAGATTTAGAAGATCTGACATGCCCTGCCCTTTTCAAGACGCTTCTCATTTCTTTTCGTTTGATGTGTTTGAGCTCAACCACTCTCACTGGTAGAGCTGTGATCAAACAAAACGCTATTGGCTGTTTTCTAACTAAACATGTCCTACCTTATCTTCATGTTTCAGTTGAGATTACGCCAAACATCGAATAAAAATGCACATTTCAAATCACTTCATGTGACCTTAAATGATAGGATTCTTGATATTGAGCTTGTTTATCCAAAAATCTGCTTATTCTATTTATAAAGTATAATTTACCCAAAAATGTAAATTCCGTATTCTTGTACGATGTCGTATTTGCGGGAACAAGATCACTCATTAGCTGAAGCACTTGGGTTTGTTTACCAGAACTGTTTTTCTGAATATCATCTAGATATTGGAATTAAACAATTTCGAATTTATAATGGCTAATTTGTTTTGTTTGTGAAGAATCTTACGACTTCCTCAAGTGCAGGAATTGCAAGAACAGCCTATAGTAGCTGCTATGAAGAGCCTCATCTTTGTATGCAGCATAAAAGACCATTATCAGAGAGCAAAACCCAAGCTTGTGCCTGTCTTCTGTCGCTCATAACAGCTAGACGTGGCGTGAATTTGTTGATAATTGCAATGCCCTGTTATTTGTTAGCATGTCACACGCTTTAAGAGCATGTTATATAAGAGTCGCAATTCAACCCACGCTCATGGGCATCTAGTGTGGCTCAGCCAATGGCAGCTGTCAGCTTTCATTTGAGGGTTGAAGGACACTTCAGCTTTGGAGAAGGGGTACCAGCGTGTGTGACAGACCCCTGCAGATGTTCGCCACACAGTTATGCTTTTGCAGTTTTGGCTGGTGAGCTGTATTGTTCGAGCATCTGAAATAAATGCTTTTGATCAAACATTGAAAAGGAGCCCAGGTTTACCTCCATGTATCATAATGTAAGACACAGCTCAGAGATGGGATTATGTAATGTTGAGTGTTGTATAATACCTTCAGTCCTCTTGGTAATGTGATTATCTTTTTCCCCCCCCACTCCCTGTCTCCTTTTAAAAGAGAGACCCCAGTCATGAGGTTAAACTTAAGCAGTGACCACCACCCACTCACCACCCACTCAGCAGGTTCATCCCTCAAACCTATTAGCTGTTGCTCATTGCCACAGGAATCAGGTGACCGGGCTGCCTCTCCATGCTAAATCAACAGTTTTTTTTTCAGGTCTTGCTGCTTGATAAATCACATGTCACAGTTCATCATGGACAGTGATAATCTGCCTGACAAAAACAGATTTTTGGGATGAAGAAGATTAATGCACATTATATAAAAGAGCTCAATAGGCCCCATTAGGCTAAAGTTCTTTTTGGGAAATGTTCTTTTCAAACATCCCAGTTCTGCCCGTGCTGCTTGGAGTGACTTCTAGTTGAATTAGTGCATATGTGTGTATTGATACATCATAGAGTCCACTTGGAATTAACATGCACTTTTCAGTGATGGAATCATAGGTTGCCAGCCACAACAAATGATCTATGATTGGCCAGCTTGGTATTGTTGATGAGTGTGGGCGGGGCCAAAAGCAAGTTAAGAAGTCTCAAGTACCACTGAGAATCTATGGATTGATGCTTTTGTTTTGTGTTTATTTTGGTTAAAATTGTTGAACGAGTAGGAAAACAACCATATGAAAAGGATTTTCATGACAATTACAATTTCAGTCGTTATCTGGGTTTTTAGTACTGTGCAAGTGCAACTACCTTGCTTTGTCAGTAGATAGAGAGCATGTGGTGCTTTGTGGCTTATCAGATGTATTTGACTAACTCTGGAGGTTGTCCATTTGCAAGAGGATAAAAAATGCATCTTTGGTCTGGGGCATCAAGCCAATGGACAGCTATTGGGCTTTGTCTGTTTGTCGGTCAGGCTAGTTGGTTCAGTGTATTCCACACATCGGCTCTCAACGGGTTAACGTCGGAGCTTGTTGGTCCAATTCAGCATATTGAATCGGCACTAGACTGATTGGCTGAAGAGAGCGCTCTGACTGGTTATTCAGCAGCGTTGCACAGGCACAGAACATGACTCTCGTTTCAGTCTTCTTTTTGTCCGTTTGGTGTGTTCACATGCAGCTTTTTGGTCCAGACTCGATCCAACCTGAGGCGACATCACAGTTGGGTTTTGTTTATTATATCTGGAGAACACGCTTATGAATGACATCAAGGTTTACACAGTACAGTCCCAGAATTAACAGTTGTGGTGTAACATTTTGCATTCTTTATAATAAACAGGCTATATTGTTCTTCATTCTTTTTAGCAGATGTTTCTTTGTATCAATTAAATATAAATAATTAGACTGTACTGAAGACATTATAAAATTTTGTTATGCTATTGCCGGTTTAAAAATGAATGCACAAGCTTTACTAATGCTATTTGTAGACAATATAAGGGAGAATAAAAAAAAACAAAAAAAACTAAATTGTACCAAAGCGTTACACTTAAACTCTGACATCACATTCTGTTTATTCACAAACAACTAAAACTGTGTGCTCATCTGAGACTGATGCAAAGTACAGATATCATGGCAGGGAGATTCTTACAATGGTATATGTGCGCACATGTTGTGAGAAATTTAATTCATCAATCAGATGCTTTTAGTTTGTTGTGCGCTCTCTAATTTAAAGTTTGTTGATACCATTTGTATATTACTAAAAATCTAATTGCGAAATGTAAGGGCAAAGGTCAGTAAGCATGACTGACTGACAGCATTTTGATGAACAATGTCTCTGTTAAACAATAAGTTTTAAAATACATATAATTTAAAATGCATAAAAATACGTCTCAGTGTGCTTCAAATCGTAATTGAATTGTGTGTTTTAGTGCCAGTACTGTTGACTGTTGTTTAATACTCTTGTGGATCTCAATACGTCTCTTACTTTTTGTAGAGGCTACATATTCTCCTGGCAGTCAGAGCTCTTTTGTACTACCTGTTTTTACTTATGTGCAGCCTTGGTCTTTCAGATGAGGGGAAAAAAAGAGCCATTATGCTCATCAGTTGTCTGTTACACAATGCACTCAAACCTATTAAGAACGAAAGACAAAGCAAAGCTGTTTTTCCCTCTCCATTGGCCGTGTTGAATCAGCAGAGCCACTGGTGACATCGGTACGTGTTCACCATTTTGAGCAATCTGCATCCCGAGAGCCTGTCGACAGTATATTCTCAGCCTTTTGTTATGTGTTGCTGAGGAGTGCTGGTGCTCCAGTTTGCACTGGCAAATAAAGAACTAACTGATGTTCGTAAGCACACACAAGTCACAAGAATGGCAGCAATTATGTAGCTTGGTTGTGATGGTGCAACCGATTGTCTGCTGGAACTTTCTTGTGTTCATACTGACCTCTGACCCTTAGAAATACAATCATTATTTAAAGAAACATTGTTTTTGTTTAGCTAGTTTATGTTGGTCTGAGTGAGATTTATTTTTTTCTTCCTACACACGTTTTGGTTACTGCAGGTGTGATTAGAAATTAATGGAAAGTTGGCAGTTTATCGGTTATGGAGCATAGCATTAAGGCCCCAATAAGCTTCAAATGAAATCGGATGAATGAACCGAAATGATGTAATTTCAAAAACCTTTATTAATAACCTTTATTTAACCAGAAAAAGACTCTGAGATTAATAATAGAATAATAATTAATAATAGAATAATAATCTCTTTTAAAATGTGCAGCAAAGCAGAGTTTACATATGTTACGGGACAAACTACACATTAAGAACACTTAAAACTATTACATAACATTCTCCCTCCATTTGCTGAGTGATTGACTTTAAATGATCCAAAGACGACACCAATTTTTGTAATTTTTATTTAGGCAAGAGTATTCCGTCTGGACCGAGCTGCATACATAAAAGCCTTCTTACCCAATTCAGTGCAAACAAAAGGAACAGAGAGAGGATAAAAGTTCTGAGAACGGAGGAAATATTTCACCGAAGTTTTCTGTTGCAACAGACAGCAGAGGTATGAAGGCAACATCCCCAAGATGGCCTTGTAAACAGTCAAATATCAATGCTTTTCTCTTCTAGTCGACAGAGAAGGCCAAGCTACTCTGTTATACATTGTACAACGATGTATACAGTTCTAAACTTCTTTTTAGGGCAGTTCGTTTTAGCCCTGAAACACCTTTAAAAAACCGTTGGTCCATGGCGATTACGCAATTGGAGGGTTTGTTGTTAGTTGTGTACATCACTAGGAAGCTAGTTTCTTTCCTTAGTGAAAATCTGTGTCCTGTGAGTTTTTGCATGTTTCACATATAGTGATGATACGTATTTAGGAGAACACACAGCGCACATCCTCATCTGTTCTCTGCATTTGTTGAACAAAAAGAACAAAATCATCATTGTTCTTTACGTTTTCATTAAATGGACGCACATACCATCTATCTAATTTTATTTTTTTATTCTTTTGTCATTTAATGGATCAATGCTACTGCCAGATGTTTACAAAGTTGTTGTTCTCTCTCCATCATCGTTGTTGTGTTTAAGGTACATGCAAGCGTTGAGACACATTTCAACCCAGTCTACTGCAGCGCCGGCATGTTCGAAATTAGCATATCGCTTTGCTCAGGCTTTTCAAACTTGTTTTTGCCATCAAACTAATAATAACAAATGTTTGAATTATATTGTGGTCTTTCAATGTAGTTATCAGCTTATGTGCGTCAACCATTTTACTATTAGTGCATTCATGCTTATATAAATATGAACTTTGAGGGTTGATTCTAAAGGAACTGTATTTTTATTTGCCATCTATAACCCCATTATTAACCTCTTACCTTGGCAGCAAAGACAAATACCTTAAGAGTTTTGGAGAATTACTGTCTAGACATCACCCCATTACACCAGAAAAGGTTATGACATTCAGGCTTCACTTGATAAAGCTATGTTCTTAAAGCGATAGTTCACTCAAAAATGTAAGTAATTCTACATCTTTATGTTCTATTGAACACAACAGATGTTTTGAAGAATCTTAGAAACTAGTATTCGTTGCGTCTCAAATTACTTTTTTACGCACTTATACACTGCAAACCATGAAGTGTATGAGTTTAGTGTCATCCCAAATGGGATACTTTTTTACTAAATGGCAACGTGTTTCGCAACGTTTAACAGTTGGCAAATTAGTGAAATAAATTACCAAACTACCAAATAATACACTTGCACTTTTTTTTTCAGTGTGAATGCAGTATATATACTACAAAATGGCGTAGAACAATGCGATTTGGAACGTACCTATTGACTTCCATAGTATGAAAAAAAATACTATAGAACTAAGTGGCTACAACTTTTCAACATTCTTCAAAATATCTTCACAAGAATTCCTACAGATTTCTGTCCCATGTCCTATGCCGCTGGCTTGATTCCAGCACGCTTGTCAAATATGGGCTTCGTCTCTTTAGCTAAACTGATCAGAATCTGTCACCTTAATCACATCACGGTTCACTTCCCCCAACAGCTACACCTGCCAGCCATTCAGTGGGACTTACAGCCATATAAGGCACATGGCATGCTCCTCTTGCTGTTCATTTGTAATCCGAGATGACTTTTTTTCTGACCTATTCTGACAAAAATGAAAGGTCAAGCAGCAGTCATTATATTTATCCGTGTATAAAGCATTGACTTTGTTTTGCTTTGATACTCAGTAGATATGTTGCCAAGCAGTTTGTGGCATGATAATAGGCCGCTTACTTCAAAAGGTGTATACTCCCAAGTTTCTATTGTCATTTTCCTGTTTTAGTTAATGCTGTCAGGTCTCTACATGTCAGGGTATATAAACCACAGGCACAGTGACCCATTTGGCAGTCCTCCAATATGGACTAGTTTACATGTTCTGTTTTGAGAACAAGAATAAGTCAAGTATGCATAAATATTCAGATGTGGCTAAATATTTTTAGCCGAAATATCACAATATATTGTTTAATGTCTACAGTAATGGATAAAAGTGATATTTTAAGTGATATAAATTTGAGATTTAATCCTGTAAGTAGATTTTCTAAACCGTGTGTAGTGTATAAGTGATTTCATTTGTGAAAAAGCAAGGAAAAATGCTTAAAGAGGAATGACAGCTAATCAAATTCAAGGAGAACCAATGGTATTAATAATTGATTATATCACTGTCACTATATAATCCGGCCTTTAAAATAAAAGCCTTATTCTCTGATATGATGTAGTTTCCGCATCCCAGTGTAAATGTTCCTTCTATTTAATGACGCATTAAGTAATGTTTTTTAATAAAAAAAATTGAATAACAGATAACAACAGGAGGTAATGTTACTTTATAATAAGTAATTTTTGTAATAGGATGTAATGTTAATTTTCAACATTACACACTACATTACACAGCATTTAACAAGCTTTCTGTCTACATAAAATTAAATTGTAAATGATATTAGATGCAGACACAAGTATTAAGATAATAGTCAGTAAAAGCACTTTTATTATGATTTACTAGATTATTTTGTGGTTTCTCATTTTTACATAACCCATCGGTCCATTACCAGTCAAGTACAGTTTTTATCAGGCACAATTTGGCACTGTTATAGAAAACCTGAAATTCCTGAAACTTTTTACCCTGTTACACAGTGACACTTGGTAAAATGTTCAATAAATTAAACAGTGAAATGATCTCTTTCAGCATGCCACATCAGAAAACAATTAAACATTTTACTTTATGTATTGTATGCTTTGTTGGATACCCTGCCGTTTGTACAGGTTAAGTATACATCCTAATCCTAATGATCTGCCCCTCCCTCCGTCTTACCCCAGGCGTGGATATCGAAACGGCCAGGAAGGAGGAGGAGCGGATCATGCTAAGGGATGCGCGACAGTGGCTTAACAGTGGCCAGATCAACGACGTCCGGCACACCAAGTCTGGGGGCACCGCACTGCACGTCGCTGCAGCCAAGGGATACACTGAGGTTTTAAAGTAAGTGCACTTAACATTTTGCCACCCACAAAGGGTTCAGAAGACACCTGTGATAATATTTGTCTTTTATTCTTTTGCCAATAAGTGAGCTAGAGGCTAGAAGCAAATGAAAATGCAGGTTATTGCTATACTTGGCCTACCCCACATTTCACCTTTAAACTCTTTCGGTATCGAGACGGTATGTAACCTGTTAATCTATGTCTATTACGGTAGATTATCATGAGCCGTTGAACTGCTCAGAATGCGTGGCAGTGTCTGTGTTTACAGTGCTTTCGGTCTTTGGATGTCAGAGTTGAATGACTTTGACAACTGCTCCATCTGCCGCCACTCCAAAACAAGAGGACTGTAACCGACTGTTTGCCGAGTCTTGGAAAACTTCACATCTAATACGTATTTTTATGTGTGACGCTGTTCTGTTGGCATGCACAATGCGCCTTCTAGGCAGTGAAAAATTCCACATAATATCCCAGACCTTTGGCAAATGAGGCCAAGCTTAGATTGCGGCATCAAAATCCAAGAAACCCAGATTTGTCTAATCTCATCATGCTATTTCTGTCACTCTTACCATTTGCAGGCTTTTAATCCAAGCAGGGTATGATGTAAATATTAAAGACTACGATGGCTGGACTCCGCTCCACGCTGCTGCACACTGGGGCAAAGAAGAGGCCTGCCGGATACTAGTAGAGCATTTGTGTGATATGGACGTCGTCAATAAAGTGGTATGGGTTTTATGCCTTTATCTAGTCTTCTACAAATGGGTCCAATTTGATCTTAATCAGTGTTGAATTTCATTTCACAGGGGCAGACAGCATTTGACGTAGCTGATGAAGATATTTTGGGATATTTAGAAGAGCTGCAAAAGAAACAGAATCTGGTAAATTCTCACTTCTGGTTTCACATCTTCATAATTCGTCTTTGTTCGGTTTACTTTGACACACTCTGTGTTTGTTTCAGCTTCTTAGCGAAAAGAAGGATGTTAAGAAGTCTCCTTTAATAGAAACTACAACTACTGGGGACAATAATCAATCTGTGAAACCACTGAAGAGGTAAATGGCTCCTGCTTGTTAGAGGGAAATCATCATGTGGGGTTGATATACTGTTTAGCCAATGTCTTGACCTTATCGTAAATGTTCATGGTGTGCACACAAAGAAAATGGAAGGGGTTATGTTTGCCTTGAGAGCTGCTTTTCCAGTATCCAACCGAATGGTTCTCTTTGCTTAACCGTTCCATTCCGTGACGTGGTTTCATTGTTTTTCATGATGGTGCTGATAATGGAGCTCTCTGGAATGCAATACAAATGCGTCAGTCATTGCCTTGATAACTATGTATAATATAAACAGCTTTATGGACAATAATCAGGTATTTCTATTTTGAGGACTCATTATTTTCATATATTCGTTGAGTAAATTGTTGTATAAATAACTAGTTCGCCACATCACCTGCACACACACTCTACCAGTTTAGAATGGCTCAGTACAGTTGTCTAACCGTGCATAGAATTTCGTGGCTTGTAATCATGCTGTGCTTTTCCAGGCTCACGTTCAACAGGAACCGTAACCCATCCTTTCTTAGAATCTCCTTAGGCACGATAGTGAAAAAGCGGCAAAAATGTCAACAGCGTGTGAGTTTTTCAATGCGAAAAGATGGACATCAGATATGATGATTGTAAATACTCTTGAGAAAAGCAAGATTTAGATGTTTTCTTGCAGTTTCTCTAATTTGCGCTCTGATTTGAATAACCAATCAGAGCCTTCTGTTTCTACATGCTGAATTGAGCCAAGTCGCTCTGACTTTAACCTGACGAGAGGCGACATGTGGAACGCACCAAACAAACTAGACTGACGGATGCTCACCAGCAGCCTGACGCTGCCCAATGGCCCACCATCAGCTTGGCGTGTCCCAGCCTTTAATAAAATCAAACTTGCCAACTGTGAACACCCATAAATGATGCTTAAACTGCATTGAGGATGTATAATTTGCAACAATTATTGTTGCTTTCATTGCAGCACAAGACATAGCTGATTGCACTTTCTTAATCGATTGTGTATGTTTCAACCTAGTAAATAAAGAGTTTTAAAACAACCTAAACCTGATTTAAAAAAACAAAAAAACATGTTGATCTCCGATGCATGTGTGCAAGTGTTGTTTGAAAGCATCTGTGCTATACTGACTGTACAGTACAGTACAATTCAGTACAATCAAGAGTTTGAAGGGAGTGTTGCTCACCTGTTGAGTTCATCTGTGCTTTAGCAAAGAAACACTTCTACTGGAGCCTGAGAAGACTGCACCACGAATCGAGACTCTGGAGCCAGAGAAGGTGGATGAAGAGGAGGGAGAGGGCAAGAAGGACGAGTCTAGCTGCTCTAGTGAGGAAGAGGAGGAAGAAGACTCAGAGTCTGAGAACGAAGCAGGTACCTGAAACATTGACCATCACTTGATTATACAGTCAATTTGTACAAATCTGCAGTACATTAACTTCCATTCCTCTCTTGTTTTTTTCTCAGATAAGTCCAAGTCTTCTGTTCCGTCAAGCGTTTCCAACAGTACACCTACAACTGCACCTTCTAGCATCACAGTCACATCACCAACTACCCCAAGCAACCAGGTGACCACCCCAACCTCACCTACCAAAAAGGTACTTTGTCTCTGCTAGTCCACTGTTCCCTCAACCCTTTGTTTGTGTACCTTTCTACGTGTTTCAGCACACAGCTAGACTTCTCCTTGGAAATATCATTCATTTTCTTTATGTAGCATGTATTTGTTCATGTGTCAATATGCAAGAAAGTTGCACCTGCAACTTTTCAGAATGAATGCTATTGGCATTATGAAGTGAACATAACGCAGCAGAGAGTTGAAGATACATTATTACGCAGTGAAGAAATTATTGCAGTATTCTATAAAGTCAGGCACTAATGTGCATAGTGAGAAAATGTCCTCCACAGCTCTTCATCTTGTGCACACTGCCCTCTTATGGACAGTCAGTGCATTACACCGATGACAGGATTTCATAGCAACTGCTCTTAATGGTTGCTTAGATTTTCTGAAGTCATCTTTTTTTATTTTAAGTGGTTGTTTAGAAACATGTTTTTATTTTATTATTATTATTTATTTTTAATATATATTGTTTCCAAGGAGATGTTGTAATTTAGAGCTTTTCCGGTAGGGTAGCATGATGCTAGCAACGAGAGAGCCAAACTATGTTGTAATTGACTGTAGTACTACGTAACCTACCCGCAAACAAACCATCTCTTCGTTTATGAGATTTAAAAAGGCATTGTAACACCATCACAAGCTGATTTATATATATATAAAAATAAGTTGTGATGGCTTAATCTTAAATATACTCTATATTCAAACCTAAATATTTAAAACTATTATAATTGTGCAATAATCATTTGATTTTACAAACAAATACTTAATGTGGCTGCAATTGCTATGCAACACTAAGATACATTTCCTGTCCATAAATGTGAAATATTATTTTACATTCACTGATATTAGTCAAACATAATAGACTACTCTCTTTACTTTTTATTCAATATTAATGTTTTTTAACGGTTGTCAGCTAAATGCCAAAATATCCCAAAACAGCAAATGCTTTTGACTTGCTTTTGATTTATTTCATCTTTTTTTTACTTATGCATCATGAAGTATCTGTTTCCTTTGCTGCTGCTGCTGCTTGATTTATTTATTTCATGCAGGGCTTTCTTTCTTTCTTTCTTTCTTTCTTTCTTTCTTTCTTTCTTTCTTTCTTTCTTTCT